>JAIMZG010000077.1:0-15737 GCA_020466075.1 Colletotrichum coccodes | reverse complement strand
AGCGCTGCCTCAAGCTGTGAGTATTTGGCATTGAACGCAACCTGCAAGAACCAGAGCTAACACGCCATCCCAATTGTAGCAACTCTTCGTCCCTTTGCGTCATCGACTGCCAGTCGCAGTCGGCCTGCCGCACCCAGTGCCAGCAAAAGGGCCATGTTAACGGGTTCTGCACCACCGGGTATGAAAACACCTGTTCCCATTCACAACTTTAATTATCTAATCTTTGTTATCTTTTCAGAAACAACCCTTGCATCTGCAGCGATATCGACGGTGGCTCTGACGCCTAAGCCAATGCTATATACTCTGCGGGGGAAAACTCTAGATATGACCTTGATAGGCTTTCAAAAAGACTAGCAGGATTATATTAGGGATTTTCTTTTTTGGCGATATAGCTACTCATTGTAGGGATGAAACGGGAAGCCTAAACTTGACAGTCCTTTAAACAAGATAGCGAGTTTCAATAGAATTATCTACTACTCACTACATACCCCTAAACAAACGATATAATACTTACTATGATTACGATATGACTAAAGCGACTTGATTTAATTAGATCAGTAACAATATTAGAGCTTGTAGATGATGGATATGTCTGTCTTGACGAGCAGAAGGGATGACAAGTGATTGCGTAGTAATACGATTCATGGCCGAGGGTTTGAGGAGGAAATGACGTGAAAAGAGAGGTACTAGCGCGGGATGAAGTGGCACAAAAAACAGTGTCGATAGAATAGTATGTATTGGAGTTGGCAGGACTAGGAACAGTTTTGAGAAAGGAATAGGAATAGTTTCGAGAAAGGAAGAGTAAGTAAGAAAATTCAGGATGAAGCTAGGAGGTGAATGTCTTGGGGTACCTAAAATGAGGTGCCAGACCTAAAAATTAATATTCTAAAGTCGAACACCTGTATTTAACTATAATAAGACCTGTCTTTTTCTTTTTAAATTTTAGGTATCGAGGAACTTTTTTCACCAGTAACAAAATAATAACATAATATTAATTCAAGAGAAGAGCACTAGACCTATGTTAAGTAATATTTTTCTAGCTAGGTTAAGTAACATAGTAAAAATATAGGTAGCTAGTATAAACAGGTGAATTCAGATACTTATAGGTCTTTACTGTAGATTAGCTAGTCTAGAATTTTTAGTATTCTCCACCGTGACTTTACAGCAATTTCTACTGGCCATCGCTTTCTTATTATCTCTAATATAAATAAGCTCGTGGGGTAGATTTTGCCTGAGGTTTTGCATTCAGACGGCCTAGACTGGGCGGGGCGAGGCGTTCGACCGGTTCCGGGCTTGGGTTACTGGCAACCAGTGAAGCTTCCTCAGGGATGTTCGACCAGGAGCTCCGCAGCACGCCAAACGACACCAGCACCTAAAGCAATGGGGTTTAAAGTGAGAAGAGGGTGGGGGTAAGAAGCCGGCCGGCGGTAATGCAGCAGCAGTGAGTGTAGTGGTACATTGAGGTCTGCACAAGAAGGAGGATAAAAGCGCCATCTGATGAGCGACGACGGGTTAAATTCGGAGGCCTTGCTTGACCTCTCTGTCTTCTATTCAATGATGGCTTCAGTGGAGGTACATGCTGCAGACCACCCGTATACAAAGGCACTCCTGTGATTCTGTGATGCGCCTGATAGGGAGAGGTAGTTGCTTTGCTGTACTGGGCTACAGGCTCATGCCGGCCTGTGTGCTGCTATCTGCTGGTGATTTCGGTTGCTCTTTCTCGAGGCGTCCTGAAGGGAAGCATGCACGAACTGGACGAAGGCGATGCCGACATCGAACTCCGACTCCGGGACAGGCAGATTAAGTGGCTGTACGTTGGTGCACACACCGTCATTAGCACTGTCATCGGATTGATGGCGAACAGCAAGGTTCACAGCATCAGCACAGTCGGCTAGCTCTCGACTTTTAGGGTTCCATTCGTTCTTTGCCTTGTCACCGGGCCTGGCTTGCGTATCTACGTCGTTGTGCATTTCAATATCCCGCCTGTACCCTATACTAAGAGTCTTCCCTGCCCGGCCAAGTGTTTCTTCAGCCCTATGGCGTCGGCTAAGTACTGCATTTGTTCGAAGGATTCTGGCTTTATACTGCGTTAAGGTTATTTTTGCATGAGTCCTTGTACTCCTTTTGAGGACTGGTCTACAGCCTGATGTTGGAGAGTTCCTCTGGTGACGGGGGATTCGAGTCTAGGGATTTTTAACTAAGAGCTTTTTTCTTTTGGGTCATTTAGTGTCTTCCAAAGTGGTGTAGTTTGAAGGATTGACCTTGGAGGCGTTGAAGTATGTTCCTTGACATCGGTCGCGAAGCGGCCACTTGTAACTGTCCTCATGGCCGGGGGATCTATTTTCCTATGGGCTTATGAAAAAATATGTCGATCAGACCCGAAGTTGCTGGAATTGAAACTTTGATAATACAAATGTATCTAAGACAATTCAATCCTATACGCTGTAATCGCTGTGTGTGCAACATCGACCAGCTTTGACATTCTGCTTTTTGGGTCTAGAGGAATAAGTCTTGCCCTTTAAGAATCTCTCTGTGCATCTTTGTTTGTTGTTGCCTCATTGAAAGCAGCAAAGAAGGCAGGATGGAAGTCGTTCTTTATGAAATAGTCTGTGTTGGCTCGTATCTTGGCCTTATTTTGCTTCGTATATGCCCTCTTTAGTCGGTGAAAGCATAGCAAATTTAGATTCTGGAGTGTATGGAATGCAAATGGAAGCATACAGAGCGTGATGAAGCTTCTCTTCTTATAGGAGAGGTTGAGGCCTGTCGAGTGGCGACTTTTATGTCTACTTAGAACGAAGTGATGATATACATCTGAAGGTCGGGGATATATATATTTTCGGAAAAATAAATCCATACTCTCTCATATCTCTTATAGTGTAACAATATCCATTCGTGGTGATAATCCAATCATTTAGTGGAGGGCTGTTCTCATACCACGTTGAAAGGTGTTACTTGTCACTAACGATGAGTACCATTTTGCACGGACGTGCTTCTTGATTTTGGATGCTGCTACCGCAACGCACTGTATTACTAATTCCTACAGCTGGTACAGCCATCTAAATATTTATTTTGCCCTACAAATAGAATGAACTGCCGTCTTTAAACAACTATAGCTTCATTTTTAACAATCTCGTGCAATGGGTTCTTAATCTCCTGTTCCTCCGCATTTAGTTTATCGGTCGACAACTCTTTAGGCCGGTTCTTATCCATGATTGTCTGACGGATATTGTTCCGCTTGTCGACAATGCCCTGTTGAATCATGTCATTAGCATCTCTATAACAGTATGAAGCAAGCGCACTGATAGTTGTGCCATCTAAAGCGATGATGTCTACTGACGACACTATGACAGCAGTCGCAACTACGTTCTTTGTTACCTTGAAAAACTGGACCTGCAGCTTTGCGAGGTTCTGGAGAGCGGCGACAGAATCGTTAACTGTATTCTCTGCATCTTGATTCTACTCAACGGCGGCATCCTTAATAGATGAAGCAGTTTACCTATGATTGTGTTTGGCTGAATTGGAAATGATTTAAGGTGAATAAATAGGCTTGTGTAAGATGGGTTTAAAGTTAAGACAGATGTGTGGTATGCTTTGAGAACAATTCTTTAGAAGAATGGAATTCGGGAGCTTCTTATATGCGATTCCCTGTAGTCCCATCTGTATTACGTTTTTCTGAAAGCCTTTTACAGCCATGACAGTATTGTTGGTACCCAGATGAGCAATAACCAGAGGTTGAATGTTGTAAAGTTGATGTTTAAATTTGAAATCATCTGCCGAAATCCATGACGGGAGCCAAGAAACAAATTGAAGATAGATATTATATTAACTATCTTTCTTATTATTTGCTAGTCTGGTGTTCAAATTGCCGAACAAGATGCTGGCTAAGCCGAGGTAGTTCAGCAAGCCATGAAAGCTGCGAAAGGGTTCACGTTTTGGGGATACTTGTTTAATATTCCAAGTATGGCTGTGAATCTCAGCTGAATTATCATGTCTAAAATTGAGCACGTCAAGTATGGTGAGCTGCTGAGTTTCTGCTTGTGTATTTTGCCGACCTGGATTACTATGCGTTTAATGCAATGCATGTCGGGCTTGACTGTGCACTCACCTGTCTAGGTCATTTGCTACTGTGCGTCAATGCGTTCCGATGGTTTAGTATAAGACGCATGAACTGGACGCTGGCTGAAGACCACTTTTGTGTGTTGAAAACAGGTGTGCTGAAGGTGGCTTATTCACGAGATACGCTTAATTGCTGGTGGCGCTTGGGAAAGACCTACCAATTTTCTCAAATACTGAATCTCTCAACTGATTATCCCATCATGAGCTCGCAAAGCCTTACCCCGCTACTTGAAGATTCAACCGTTGCTGAAGCCTTCTTCTGATACTGCCCTTGAAGCCCGGACAGTTGATATCGTCCTGCATAATCACGCAGATGATTCCGCTCCGGAATTGTGTCATCAGATCCAGCAGCTGGTGGGCATGGACCAAGGCAGCGTGGGTGTCAGACGCGAAGAATCCATCATGCGCCTTACCGTCGACAACGAGAAGCTCCTAGAGATCGCCAAGATGGACCGCGTGGGGCTCATTGAGGAGGTCCACGCACTCAAGGTCTGCAACAGCGTCGCACGGGAGATCATCCACGCCGACAGTCTGGTTTTGTCAATGGACTTAATCATCATTCAAAGGAAAGGATCAGCTTATCACAGTCGCAGACTCTGGTTTCAATAAAGGCAACGCTGAGCATCCCCATCAAGCATTCGCCGGACGCGGCGCAAAGCTCGTCCCTATAGGTAGGTCGACTAAAACTAACGACCCACACGGCCACGGCACCCACGTCTGCGGCTCCGTGCTGGGAAATGGGACCTCGGAGTAGTTGGGAAGCCGTATCCAAGGAACTGCGCCAGAAGCCAACTTGACAATGGAATCTTCGATCGCCGACAACGGCGAGCTGTTTGGCAACTCCCAAAGACTCTCACTGACTTGCCCACAAACTCTTTCGGCGCAGAATCTTGCATCCACACCAACTCCTGGGGCCCTACGTGGTCTGGTCAGGTCCCTTACAACAACTCCTCTGTGGACCTTGACACCTTCGTTTCTGACCACAAAGACATGGTCGTCTGCTTCACGGCCGGAAACGACGGCGCCGAACGGACACCGTTAGGGTACATTGGGGCTTAGGCCGCTGTCAAGAATTGTGTTACGGTGGGCTCCTGTGAGAATAGGAGAAAGTCCAAGGACGCCAAATGCGACACATTCAAGGTGGATGGGGTGTTGGAGCGCAACAGAAACATGATCTCCTGGTTCAGCAGTCTCGGTCCCACAGTTGAAGGACGCATCAAGCCAGACGTAGTCGCACCTGGTGCGATGATCCTATACACCAAGTCGAGAGACGCTCCGGACAATGGCACGTTCGGAAAGACCTTGGATCCTTTGTACTTCTTCGACTCGGACATCAGCATGGCAACCCCGCTGGTTGGCGGCTGCATCGCCGTGCTTAGACAGGTCCTAAAGAAGAACGGGACCCCGAAGCCTAGCGCCGCTCCCCTCAAAGTCATGTTGGTCAATGGTGCTGTCGACATGAGGACAAAGATTGAGGCGCAAGGCCTCGGGAGAGTGGATCTGTCGAACTCTGTAATCATTAAGGGCACAACTCTGGTCCGGGACTTCGTCGATGGAGAGATTCTTGACGAAAATGGCTAGGATGAATTTGAGACGCTGCTAAGAATCGGTGACTTTCCGCTGGGTACGACGACAATGGCTAATCTAAAAGCGACCCTGGTGTGTACGGACAAGCCGGGGGCCGCGTTGCAGAGTAATCTCAACCTCGCTGTGGTTATCAACGGCGGAAATCCTTGGTTCGGCAACCTTGGCGACAGACGTGACGATAACAACGTCGAGCAGGTGGTCTGGAAAGACGTTAGCAAAGACTCTGTGGCTATACTTAAGGTGTCTTCAGGACGTGCTCTTATCGGGCAGAAGCAAAGTTTTGCACTTGTTTGGAGCGTAAATCAAAGTCTAATTCGATTTCTATGTCAGCTTTGTCTTGTTACTACAGTAAGAACATAAACGCAGATTGTAGTACTGTATTCGTGAATCCGATGACTAATAAATAGTATACTACTTAAGTATTAAATACCGCTTAGCGTGTTGATGTTGAAATGAAAGTGCTCTTCGAGGCAGCGAGCAGTTCCCATTCTATTTTGCCCCACGGCCTGATAATTAGATAGCAGAAAGAAGAGTCCATGTTGTCTCAGGCGTCAGCGACTCGTTGAGTCTGCGGTTGCAGATCCGCTTTGTGGCACCGCTGCAAACTATCCAAAAGTACGCCTCTAGCGTCCATCGAGCATTGTCGTGCAGCCAGTGCCAGGTGACCGTGCACAGCGACTACGAAGACAGGCTGCTTCTAGAGCAGAGGCTGGTGCGGCGTAAACAGCGGAACTGGGGACCCATCACAGACGGATGGCTCGGTGTATTGTAGAGGCCCGTGTATCTGGTGGGAGTCGGTCTTGACTTGGCTCGGCACCAAATTCAATTTGGATGACAATGCTGGCTCTGATCCCAGGTAGTTGATCTGTTCTAAGAGACTGACTGACTGTTGAATGTATGGGGTCCATTCGTGAGTATTTTGTCTGCTGACTATTGTATCTGTCGGAGTATCCCCACTGTAACTGTGCCATTAACCCCCTTTTTGGGTGGAAATCCTTCCCAGCCGTGGAAAACCTTTCCAGTCTTCCGCGGAAATCCTGGTGGATTTCTATAAGCTGATAGCGTATATTGCTCTGTGATTACTACGGCCGGGAAAGCCCAGAGCGTGGCCAAGGCCTTGAATTCAATAATTGTACCCCATTTTAGCTGTTTGAAATCAGCTTCAATTTTCTTCCCTCCTTTTACCTGCGTACAAGCACGAAAACCTGGTTTCCTTATGCCGACCGGGCGTAAAGACAGTATGCGGAGCTAATATTGATGCTGGCTAATCTTCAACACATTAGGCAGATCTCCCTTTTGGCCGCATCCCTCTGTGCTCCATCCGATCCGACTGACCTTTTCTGCCTTTCTCCACCTCACCCCCCCTCGGCACCTTCTCGCATGCCATCTCCTTAAATGTTCGTACCCGTTTCCATTGTCTCATTGTTTTTTAGAAACAAGTGCAATGCTCTGAACTTGCTTTCATAGTCTCAAATGCTCGGCGTCCTCTTACATCAGATATTCCTTCATCTGTGTGTACTCGCTGCTAACGACCGTGGAGCTCTGGTGTTTTGGAGTCTTGCCGGGCTTGCGTCGAACAGAGAGTAAATATTGCTGCTTGCAGACTTCGCAAGAGTCATTCCCACCTGCTTGTTCCTGTTTCTCTGAATTCTTCGGCTTAATCTGCACTGACTCCGATTTCATGACCGATTTCCCGAATTCCAGTAACTATACCGTTTTCTGATCCACCCTGATCTCATTGTATTCTATTAAAGAGACCATGGATATCGGCAGTAGTTTTGTAGCACATGACACCTTCAAGAGCTAGAGGCTTAACTTGGGTGGGCACTGTATGGTCCTTTTCTGACCTCGATGGCCTCAAACCTTTGTCGACTTTCAAGAATTTGAAGGCTGTCTCTGTCGCTGTGGGACTGGCTCTCTTTGCTTGGTGCACTTTCGTGTGCTGCCGGCTCGTGTGAGATTTTGGAGTCAGCTGTTGTGGCAGATGCAGATATCACTGCTTTCAAGAACAGGCTGCCGTCGATACTTCGTGAAGGACGAGAAAATTTGTCTACACCTTATTCAATTTGAATGGCTGACTTGATTGAGACGTCTCATGCAACCCTGTCCCAACAGTGAACCGCCCTTTGTTTCTTCGACTTCGAGCACCCTTGCCAGTGTTCATTTTTCGTCATTGCCTTTTGCGTTATTCACTGCAGGCAGCATAAAACATTGTCATTTCCTCCTTGCCGCACAAATCAAACATTCGACTTCCTCCAAGAAGTCGTGGAGTGCTTGTGGTACAGATCATAGAAAGGACTTGCAGCTGTCAGCGTCTCGGAGCAAAGCTGAGGCATATACAACATACGACTCCATCAACGACGGTATGTATCAAGCCTGAAGGGCTCGCCGTAGTAGTCAGGCAGAGTGCATGTCGATTTCGGCTGAAGTGCAAAGCAACTGACGGCTCTAGGCCTGGCGGGTTCGCTGGCGAGACAGAACAACCGTTTGTAACCACCGTTGTTGGTGATACTTAAAGCCGGGCGTGTGAGAGTCATTTCGCCGGGAGGAATGGACGCAGTGTACTTTTTGGTTGCTTCGTCGAGTTGTACGGCGACGCTGTACTCCTTGTCCGTGTCCGTTTCGATTCCATCGCTCAGGCATCTGGTCGTCTGGGTGACGGCTGCTAGGGGAAGGCTGAGTAAGACCAAGAGTTGAGAGAGTGAGAAGCTGCATCTCGGCTTTGAGTCTGTAGCTATAAAATGGTAGTAGTGTGGATTTTGGATCGTCCTCACCTCTCAAGTAGGTTGGTCCATTCTCTTAACACGAAAGACCATTCACAGCTTTATATGATTCTTTGGAGGATTAATAATTCTAATCCCTGAATAAGGTTCAAGATGTTTAACCTGCACTTTATATTGGTTGGTTTCATTGAAATGATACTGATCGGCACAGCCCACTTAACACCACCCAGGAACAGTTCGTGAACCGAGGCAGCCATGCGACTGTGTGCACGGGTCAGGACTGGATCAGCTGGACAAGAACGAGTCGTAATTAAGCCTCGAAGTATACGTGTCTGAAATAATATTTAAGAGGTTGTGTTTAAGCAATCCTCATTTTCTTGTGGCAGTAAGCACATCGGGTAACACGGAAGTTGTTGGGGTGAATGAGGGAAAGATGTGCCACAACGATGGTCGTGGAAATCGGGCCGAATATGGGTCGTTAATTTCGTTATGAGAACGACGAGACCCTTTACTTGCACGCTTCGTCTTGCGATTTAAGCTTTCAGACTGGACCGTGATTTGGTGGTTAACCGTGAAAGTTTTGGCTTCACAACGATCATACACATAGACCACTTTTCTCAACTCTTTCCCGCAGAAACTAAGCTTTTTGACGGGTACAAATGCCAATATCATCCATTTGCTGCATTTAAGTCGGACGACAGATACACGTTTGGCTTCATCCAAAGTGCAGGACCATCATCGGAACATTGGCAGGGCCCGAGTTCTGGATGTCATGGCCGTGGAAAAATGGCTAGCAATCCGCGCACTGTTGGTGTTTGACGCCACGTCCAGGGATTCAACGGAAACGACTTATAGCTAAAAGTATGCCAGCAGCTTCTCGGTGCGCGCAACAGCTATCGCTGTAGCGAATTGATGCCAGCCGTCGGTCTTGTGAGAGTTAGCATGGTTAGAGATGCTACGGATGACAAGACAAACTACTGCACTTAATCCCAACAGGCAAAGTTGTGGTCGCATTCGGCCTCGCGCTTGAAAAACAACGACCGCATCCAGAAACAGTCACAGCTACCTCGTACGGCACATGCAAAGGGAATACAACCGACAGTTAGTTTTGTAGAGGTCTAGGATTGACGACCGAGATAGTAAATGGTTTCCCAGTATAGCAGTACCCAACGCCTTAAGATTAAAGATAACATACCCACGAATCAGCCGCATATGATTCAATAGTAATGCAATGGTGTGGGCTGCATGGGCCGCAAAAAAGGCACTGAACATAAGCTGGTGAAACGGGCTAATGCCAGGGGGTTAGGGACATATAGAAAAGCTACACGAACCACCTCCCACAACCCAGATCTGACCAGCCAGTGCACCTATAGTGGCAAGACCTGTAGGTAACTAAGGGACTATCTTGACCTTTTGATCAGAAGCGTCTGTTGTGATCAGAGTATGAGGGCCAAGATAGAGAGAAGCCCTCTCTGTATGGCTGTTGCCGTTGTTGCTTAAGTGCTAGTAATGTCTTTTCGAGTTTGTCGGCAGATCAGTCAGCTGCTAGTAGAATAGAATCATATAGGTCATGCCTGACCAGACGTATCATTGAATTTGTGTACCTAGTTTTCATGTGACTGCCTAACTCAGTTCATCAATTCGTCGGCGCCTGCGTCCTTACTTGCTCTGATCAGGGTGAAGAAATGGCTACATATACCCAGCAGTCCTCAATTTATACTCTCTTGATCGTACTAGTGCCTTTTTCTGGTCTGAGACTGTGTTGAACAGCCTATCTAAGCCCAATTCTACTAGACAGAAGGGATACAATGTACAATGCCTCTGCACCAGTTGTCGAAACAGTCTTCTATCCCTCATGGTCCTTCAGCCTGAACGTCTCGCATAACGTTCAAAGAATAACACGGGGGTCACTCTCATGAAGGCTCCGGCTGCTGGTCTGCCCCGTGGATTGTCCGATTCATTGAGGCACTTCGAGCGTTATGTCCCTCTGCAGGCAGCTTGGTTATGTCAACGGCCAATGATTCAATAAGGGAAGCTACATGGTATTTGGGAACAATATCCTGTGCTTTCTCAATTGTCTTTAATCCTGAAACCACGGAGTATACCGTTCAGCCATGGCAGCTGCCACAGATCCTTCCGCGAATCCCACAGGCAAGGGCTCAAAGGACCGCAGTAATTCGATTCCCGGACTTTGAAAACCCTCAAGCTTATTTGAGGAAGACGTGGAACTTTAAAGTCAAAAAAGGAAAAGCGAGGCGAACCATTGCCGGTTTACAACACAGAATCAGCGCATACGCGGTAGACACGTTGCAAGGTAGACTCCACGCAGGAGAGTAACATTGGAATATGACAAAGCTTCGCTTATCTATCGAGGTCATGATAAAGTTCAGAAAAATAGTTGATATGTGTTGCCCAATTCAGAGATTGTTGCTTTTGTCTGGGTGAGTAGATGTCAAATGACTGCGATATTGTGTAGTCGTGGCTGGGATATCTCCACTCTTTCTCTAATTCCTACTACGTAGGGGTCATGGAAACTCCCTCTTCTTGTCGCTAAAGCATTATCAAAGACTTTAAAGCATGTATTAGTAGCTATCGACCACTTTTAGATGACTTGACAGGTGTTCTAGGCAAGACAGATCTTTCCCAGCGACACCGGAACAGCAAGAGTTTTTAGCGAAGCGTATAAAGATGTGCTAACGTATCACAGACAGGCGTTCAAATGCTTCCAACAACCGAGTGAGAGCCCTGCAAGCGCGTTTAGCAAGCCATTTATAAAATTTAGCAGACCCACGGCAGTGTTCAAACAGGTGGGACAAGCAACTTGGGAGCTCTCAAGCCAGCTACCCGTCGCCCAAACTATGCTCAGATTAACAACAAGAGACCTCTGTCTTATAGGTTAATCGGATGATAAAAAAGCAATCTCGCTGGTTTTGGCAAGCCTAAATCCGGCAACGTCTGTCGGGCATGCGTTGTTCCGCAGATTCATTGCCCTCGCAGACAGGTGGGGCTTACATGCCCAACATGGAAGACGCAGCATACAGCCAACAGCAAACAGAACACATATCACATGCTGAAGGAGTACAAAAGTGACTGAAAAAGCGGAGAGCGATTTAAAATTGAGAGTCTCCTCGCAAAGAGGGGTAAACCGAGGTAATCATCCTCGACTACAACAACATTGCATTTCTCAAGCAAGTAGCGCCAATCCACAACATTTAGGAGCTTATAAGAATGGCCACTCAACAGCATGATCAGCCACAAATCCTGTCAGATGACTCTATCGCGGACGATTCTTCCTCAATTGGAAGCTCCTCCACGGACGAGTCGCAAGCCTCGCTGAGATCAAGCATTCTTGATTACCGCCGCGAGAACGGACGAACATATCACCGCATGAGTGACGGCAAATATGTCTTCCCGAACGACGAGCTAGAGCAAGAGCGTCTGGACATTGTTAATCACCTTTGGATGTTGACTCTCGACGGGGCTTTCTGCTTGTGCCCAAAGAACCAATCCGCCACCGCCAAACGGGTCCTCGATATTGGTACAGGCACAGGCATCTGGGCCCTCGATTACGCCGACGCGCATCCAGACGCAACAGTTTTTGGAGTTGACCTTAGTCCTATCCAGCCAGGATATGTCCCTCCTAATTGTATTTTTGAAATCGACGACTTGGAAAAGGAATGGACATGGACCAAGCCTTTCGACTTCATCTTTGCCCGCAACATGAACGGAAGCTTTGCCAATTGGGAGGGCATACTGGCACAAGCCTACGACCACTTAGAACCAGGTGGTTACTTGGAGGTCCAAGATAGCCTTTGGCCTCCCGTCTGCGATGACGGCACCTTCAAGGAAGACTCTGCATTCTACAAGTGGAGCCACCTCATTGTCGACGCCTGCAACAAAATTGGACGCCCCATCGACAAGACAGGGCAATTGCCCATGATGATGGAAGCGACCGGGTTTGAAGACATACATACAACACGGATCAGGTTCCCAGCTTCACCATGGCCGAAGGACAAGAAGCTTAAAGAGCTAGGCAGCTGGAACCAGGAACAACTTCTGCCTGGCCTGGAGGCGTTGACTCTTGGCCTTTTCACTCGTGTGTTAAATTGGTCGAAAGAGGAGACACTGGTCTTTTGTGCCAGTGTGCGTAAGGATCTCAAAGACACAAGGGTCCATGCTTACTGGAACGGATACGTTATGTATGGCAGGAAGCCGTTGAAAGCCGACGAAAAATAGCATTTGAAACCTCTAGCTATTTGTAGAACACTTCTCTCTTTTATAATCTTTTTGTTCGAGTGTTTTAGACATTAAACTTCAGAAGTTGCCCCCTTACCGCCATGGCCTTTCAATACTTAGCTTAATTGCCGTCCTCTAGATTTCACCTTTGGTGCCCTGTAGCATTCTTGTACTAGTTGGAGCCAATACATACAGAGGAGAATAAGACTGTTGGCTTGGCACTCAGGTGGGCTTGAAGTGATCATCAATATCTCATAGCAATCATCGTGCGTAGTTGCTCGTTGAGAATAGTAGGTGGAAGGCTTGAAGTGTGAATAGCTAGGATTGCGGGCTGCCGCGGTGGAAGTAGGAAGTGCTTTGCTAAGTGTGGCCGGGTCTCTACCACTCTTTTGTGCTTGTCCTCTGAAGCCTTTCACGGAGCTCTTGCCTGTTGAGCCAGAGCTTTACGAGTTTAATGGAAGCTCCTGCTCATATTTCCTGCCTGCAATTGACGACAGGAAATGCGATACTATTCTATTGTTGCTAGATGCACTTTGGTCCTTCAGCTGTTGCAGCAGGGTCCTAATATATTACATTGCTTCAACGCCATCCAAAGTATATTTGCTGATCAATACGGGGGCAGCTCGACAATGGCGTCATCGAGCTGGTCCATCGAAGGTTCAAGCCATAAGTTTCTCTTTCAATATACACTGCCTGCCCCCGAAGTGAGTGACCAGGCCTCTCCGACCGAAGAAGATCTACGGACACAAGGTGAGCCCTTCTCGGAACATGCTACCGATCCTTCAGACCGCAAGCAAAATCAGCCAGAGATACTGGAACCCAGTCGATCGAGGGCAGCGCATGCATGCTCAGTATGTTTTCAATCGTTGTCGATAGGTTCAATCTCCAGTCTGACATGCATAGTCAATCTCAACAAAGGCCATTCCGTGGATTCTATATCCAAAGATTCCACAGTTTATTACCGCCTAGTTAACAGGGCGAATTGTGTCACGTAACCTGCTGGGATCAGCTTACAGGATTCCCTATGGCATGTGCCTTGTCAGGTGACATAGCTTCCCTGACAACTATATATATGTACCCTAGCTAGCAACACTCTTTTAGCTTATAATAAGCTACTTTCAACCCAATTCTTACATGCCTTGCTGCAAGCTCTAACTCGTGACAGTTATGAGCCTAGCTCTTCTACTTGGTACTATACAATCCAAGGACCCTATCACTATGAGAAGCTCACTACTTTCTTGTTCCTATAAGCTAATATGTCTTCTGAACTAGCCCTAGTCTTTGACTCTGTCAAGCTTAAGGGTAGAGGTGACTGGCCGGCCTGGTACTAGGTGCTTAAGTCACAATACTAAGGCCTAGGGATCTAGAAACAAGTCAATCTAAAAGCTCTTAATACCTTACTAACCTACAATAAAAAAGAACTAATTAAGATAATTAATACTATAATTACATTTTACTAAGAAAAGGTAGATAAAAACTATAAAGATTAACTTTAAGCCTATAAGCTACATAAGAGTATATAAAAAGAGAGTAATTAAATACTATAGTCTAATAATATACTCTAGTTTAATAAGCTAATTTTAAAAAGAACTCTAGTTATTAAATCTTAAGTACTTAATAATTAAAATATTAAGGTAAAAACCTATTAAATACTTACCCTAGTATATACTTAGACAATTAGGAGTCTCTATATAGTACTTAACTAAATAACTAGAATTATTAGCTTTTTATTACTTATAAATATATAACTAAGAGCTAGTACTAGTAGTAAAGTAATTATTTAAAGAATAATTTATATACTTAAAGTAGACTTTATTCTAGATAAGCTTAGTATTTAGACTATAGTCTAATAGGAATATTAATAAGTCCTTAAGTATATAAAGAGGGGAGTTAATCTAGCTTACTAGTATAAAGACTAAATATTAGTCTACTTCTATATAAGTACTTATAAAATACTTAAAGTCTAAAGAAAGCTTATAGTAAAAGACTTTCTAAATGTAATTAAAGTTAGACTAAACCCCTTATAAAGAGAATGTATATATAAAACCCTATTAAAAATATTAAGCTTAGTAAAGAAATAATATTAATAGTTAAATATAAAAAGATCTTTTATACTATGACTTATAATAACTTAAATTAAAAAGGCTCTTTTAGATTTAGAGTATACTCTATACTTATAAAATAATTTAATATTAAAATAGACTTAGAAAATTTAGATCCTAACTACTCTTACCTTTAAAATTACAAATAGAAACCTACTAAGTATACTTAGTTTAAAAGGACTTTTATAAATAAAACACTAAAAAGTTATAAGATTATTAGTTTATTATAAAAAGAGTTTTATAAATTTATAAAGATATAATAAATAGCTAATAATAGACTTTATAAAAAGAGCTTATTTTTAAGGAATAGCTTATTGTAAATAGTAAACTTAAAGTAAAAGCTTTAGATATATTATTAATTACTTCTTATAATAATTAAGAAAAAGATTAAATAAAAAGTATATTAAAGCTATATTATAGTAGTACTTATTTTTTATAATAAAAAGAAAAGTCTAATTTCTTAAAGTTATTTAGTATAGTACTAGGCTTTCTATATCCTCTCTTTATAAGTATAGTTATAAATAACTATAGAGCTATATATTTTATTAATAATAAAAGACTACTAGATCTAACTTTATACAAGCCTTTACCCCCTACTAATTATACAGAAGTAGGGACTACATTCTTTTTTATTCTTAGTAGAGAAATATAAATTATAAAAGAAATTCTAGATAAGCTATATAGAATAGAAGTATACAACCTAATACTTACTAATATTATATATATTAAGGGCTTTTATATTAATATTATATTAGAAGCTTTATTATTAAAAGTAATATTTAGTATTATAGTTATGATTGTACTTTAAGGTAAGGAATGTCTTAAAAGAATATAATTATTAAAAGGCTTATAAAAAAAGAAAACTTAGTATTTCTTAAATATAAATTAGACTCCTCTTGCCCTTAATATTAATTATATAGTAATAATATTTAAAAGAGTTTAGTAGGCTTTTTAATACTAGTTTCTTATAAGT
>JAIMZG010000074.1:0-11699 GCA_020466075.1 Colletotrichum coccodes | reverse complement strand
CCCCACCTCAGCAACTTCATATAACACAGGAGCTGCAATCGACTTGTCTCCAAAGAACGGTTCCTGCTTTCTGCTTTCCTTCGGACTCTGAGCGCTCTCGTTCGCATCAAAGTTACAATGGCGTACAACAGACCCTACAACCCCGACGAACTTCCAAGGTGCGCCATAGCCCCTTAGCCAATCTATTTTGCCCCGCCATGCTAACCCCCTCCCAGGTTCGCGGAACCCGAGCAGGTGCGTTACCTACCATCCTCGGCCTCCAGGTCACCTGACGCTTTTCCACCTCACATCCCATCGGCCGCTTGCAATTATGGATCGTCCATCCGCAGATAAACTGACTCTCCCATCACAGAAGGGCGGCGCTGCCCCGAAGCCTTCCCAACCGCCTCCTTCCCAACCCCGCTACGAAAGCAAGCCCCCTCCGCCAGTCCCGCGCGACGACTACCACCGTCCCGACCCTCGCAACGACCCTCGCAACGACCCTCGCAACGACCCCCGTAACGACCACCGCCGGCCGAGCCCCAACGCCATGTACGGCGTCAGCTCCCCTCCGCCGATGGGCGGCCCGCGTCCGACCGCCCATCACCGACCTCCGCCCAACTCCAGACCGCCCCCGTCTCCTGCTCCCGACGTCTCTGCCGATGGCGCCGACCCGACGCTCCTGCCTCTCTTCCGAGCCGTCGATAAAGATGGTAGGTGGCGTTGTTATTTACTGCGCAAGAATCACCGGCTAACAGAACCCCCCAAGGCACCGGCCAGCTCTCCGAGCGCGAATTATCCACCGCACTCGTTAACGGTGACTGGACCGCCTTCGACCCGCAGACTGTGCGCATGATGATCCGCATGTTCGACTCGGACCGCAGCGGCACCATCGCTTCGCCGAGTTCTGTGGGCTCTGGTCCTTCCTCGCCTCGTGGCGCACTCTGTTCGACCGCTTCGACGCCGACCGCTCCGGCAACATCTCGCTCCCCGAGTTCAGTAATGCCCTCGTCGCTTTCCGCTACCGCCTGAGCCCCGGCTTCGTCGAGCTCCTCTTCCGGACGTACGACAAGCGTGGAGAGGGCGTCATGTCCTTCGACCTATTCGTCCAGGCGTGTATCTCGCTCAAGCGCATGACGGATGTGTTCAAGAAGTATGACGACGACAGGGACGGCTATATTACTCTCAGCTTCGAGGACTTTTTGACGGAGATTCTCAAGCAGCTCAAGTAACTGTAGCGCATATGGAGATATGGGCGTCAGTGGTAGTTACCTTGCAGTGGACTTCATAAGAGCGCACAGATGGGATCTGATTTTCATGCATGGGACGGAGAAGAGGAACGAGGGACCCGTACAGCTCGAAGTTGCGATGTCTGGGTTGGATAAAGAAGCGGAAGCATACTCGGAGAGGTGCGTCTCCGCGCTGAAAGGCATGTCTCTTTTGCAAGGAAAATATAGATACCCTGGGTGGAATGGGTGTAGGTAATGGAGGGAGGTTTCTCTGGGATTGAAAAATGGCACCTTATCCACAAATGGGCGGTCGCATGGTATCTGCTTTGCATAGTAGGGGGTTTTATCAGGAAAGGGCAGGACTTGGAAGTTTCTCGGGCCCTTTTCAGATGTACTACGTGCTGGGCGTGAAAGAGATTCGAAGCTTGACTTGAACTCTGCGCCCAGAGGTTGCTATGTCTCTCTCTCAATGATTGCCTTGTTTTGATATCATATGCCTTTGTTGACAGCCAATCTTTCTGGGATTTAAAGCCAGTATTTCTTTTGTCCCTACAGCATGGCGAAACAAAGTGATAAAGGGGGGTGTTGTGTGTCCGTAGCATGACACATGGCGTTGACGGCGACAGGCTTCTTATTCTTGGTCGGTAGCTTCCCGTAGGGCGTGACGTGCTGTCTGCGTGACTTGGGGATTGACGAGGATCGTTCCCGATGGCTTCCATGACCCTGCAGTTTCTATATTCCTGGCGGTGTTTTCTGTCTCGACAGGCTCTGTTGTCTTCATAGTAGCCCCTGTATTCAGAAGCGATATGCCAAGACTAAAGACAGCTCAAAGAGATAACGAGAGAAGATGCTGGGTAAGGCTCTTTTCCCTGGGAAACTACTCAACCACCGGTCCGGCACGGGTTGCAAGACCAGGTCTCATGATCCAACGTTCTTCGCGACTTCCAGACTTCCATTCCCAGTCCAAAGCCTGATGTATGTGCTCTAAGCACCTGACTGAGCATGTATAAGCACGAGATGAGACTGATGCGTCGTATATAAGTTTCCTTCGTCAGGTTTACCTGTTTGTAGTTGAAGAGAGTAGTGGCAGCAAGCACACAAAGCTGTTCCTTATCCACACCCCTCGTGTTCCTCGTATTCATCGCGTACACAAGCAGTACGTGAACGATTAGCAGCCGTGGTGGGAGGTCGAGATGCCACAATGACATGTCTAGTGACGTGGGTGATTCTGGGCAAAGCTTTCCCCTCCTGCGTCGAAGTCATCCGCCATACTTCTGCGGTTGTTCTCATTCAGAGATTAAACTTGTCCGCGTCATCGTCACTTTAGCAATGTTGCTGAGATGCCAACATCTTCCAGCGCTACTTAGGTCTTTTATACCGATGAGCCCTGCCAACTTTGCACGAGGTACTCTGTGACATGAGAGTTCTGGCCATTGTGACAGGCGGCTTGGCTGCCCGCGTGACTTGCATCAAGGAGCAGAGTATTTGGACGATAAATAGAGGCAATAGAGACCTCGGGCCATGTCAGGACAGAGTAGCTCGTTATAACAAACCCAACGGCAGCTGCGCGGCTCTAGTTTCTGTTACTTGCGATAGAAAAAGCGCAAGCCGGCTAAGGCCTTTTATATCCACAACAAGTGATTTCCATGTGACCGTCTGTATCCATGAGCAGAATCCATTCAAGAGGGGAAGCAGACACGAAAAATACAGCAAAGCTTAGAGAAACAGCAGACTAGTTCATTGTTTCGAGACCCAAAGCAGCGCCGCAGTTCTGTACGCTTCCATTCTTTTGCAAAAATTCCAACGTGGAGCTCAATACTTGGTGCTACTGTTGCCAACGGAAAAGTTGCAAGCCAGCTCCGGTCTCTGCTAGGAAGCTAGAGGTCAGGCCAATATTTTATTGCCCCGAGGAGGAGACACGGACGCAAATCTAGAAAACAAGAAGGCCGAGGGACATTGACTATGTGCTGATGGCAGCTATAGCAGGCACTCCAAGAGACATCCCGTATTCGCGCCAAACATACATCAGAGACAGAGCACAAGCCAGAGGCCAGAAGATATATCAGATTAGTAGTCTATTACGATGAGACGAAGGACAGCCCAAGGCTACACGGTCTTGTCAAGCTGGTGCAGTTACCTGCTTTGCGACAGATCAAGCGCGAACTAGGTGTGATATTTTCCTCATAATCCAGTTAATGGAGATGTGAGACCAGCCTTTTGTAATTCCCGGTAGGGGAGAAAAGGACACAGAATGTAGTAAAGTGAGATTGCAGGGCATTGACAGTGCGGTTTCAGCCTTGAACAGCTACAAGGCAATGTCTTCAGGCGGGGTTGACGGGTCCTTTGCAAAGAAGGCCCGAAGCCTTGGGGGTAAGTGCTTCTGTCTCCGTCCATCTTGGCAGGGGAAGGCATTCAGCTTTCTTTGGCCTGGAGGAGCGATCTAGAACCGAGGTTTGTCCATGGCTTTGGCACACTTTATCTGGCATCGTCTGTCATTGCCGCGATGAACTGTCATACATTCATTTAGCTGCATAACTTTGGTCAAGGAGGATGGAAACGGTGGTAGGTCCTCCTAAAGCTACTACAGAGTGACATGTACGTGTTGAGACATGGTGTGTTCACCAAGCAAGATAAGGGCAGCAATACCCCCCCCTAAAATGCGTCATCACAAGTCCAATAGCCACATAGAAACAAAATAAATAGGGGCAGTACTCGTAGAGTAGTGGGTCTATCTTCTCCCATTCCTAACTGGCATTGCTGCAGCTCATCATCAGGGCGCATGAGAGAATAAAACAGCCAGGGCTGTACGTGTTTCCCCAACTTCATAAACTAAGCTGCCGGTCGAGGCGTTTCGAACTCGTGAAGGTAGTCCCTCTTGAGAGAAACTCAAGGCAAAAGGGGAGGCAAGATCGAACTGTCAGCATGAAAGCGCTCATTCGTTGTTCTCCAACCCAACCCTCATCTTGCATCGTCCGCCATTGTCACAATAAACCAGCACGTACGTAACACAGGCATGATATGCCTGAGCGGCAGGACAAATACAGTTATTGTAGCTGGTGCGAACTGCCGCAGGGTGAAGAGCCACACTGAGCTGTACAATTATACGCATCACGGTCGGCCGGCGATGATCTACCTGCTCAGTAAATCGACGGACACTCCGCTTATCTGGATTCGGAAAGAACGATAACAGACTCCCTGTAGCGTGTTATCGTACAACAACACTCCAGTAGGTAGTTGAGAGAACTTGAGAGAAGTAGCAAAGACAAGCATGACCTTATGTAATGAACCTCGCAATCCAGAGAGCAGGAACATGGGCAGAACTGGTATGATGAGCACTGTGAAATGTAACGAGCATCATTTAGTCGACTGCCCCATCCGCAATATGTTGCCTCGGTGAATAGGACATACAACACTCTGGCGAAGATGTAGGAGATGTTACAGCAGGCCTCTACGGTGGGTTCTATGTCTGAACACACGGCGTGAAGCGTCGAGTAGACCAGAAGAAACTAGGTACGGAAATTTTCATGACAAGGGAGCTCGAGCTGCTTCCACCTTTCTGTTGAGCCCGACAGCCCTTGAACCAGTCTTTCCTTAGTGTGATGACCTCTCCGGCCTGTTGAAACTGGACACAAAGTCTCGTTGCTCAACACGCCTCACCTACCGGAATCCAGCAAAATCAAGGGCAAGAATGAGGAAATGGCAGCTAGGTATAACTTAAGATATCCGTCGTTGTATAATCTTCTTCAATACTATCTTGAATCCATAGTATGATAATCCACTCGGGGCAACTTGCAGAAAGCAGCCTGTTCCTCGATACGCCTGTTTATCCCTCGAGGTATCAAGTGTTTTCGCAAACCCCAGAGAACACCGCCGTCGTTGGCAGGCGTCATGAATTTGAACAGCAAGAAGAGAAATACACGCAGGTTCCGATTCACAACCCTCGTTTTTCAATTGTCCATTATTAACCATCGTGGCCGCATCGTAAGTTCAACGGCTCTTTTGTTCCCTTGGGTATCTCCTTCCCGTGTTCCTACTCTTCATCCCCTGTAACAAACGAAGTGCTCGATGAGCTCTCAAATCGTTGACAAAGCCCAAAATTAAAATAGGAAGACGACAAAAATGTCTCATCGACGGGGCCCATACTTGGCCGTCGTGTTGACCGGCGCCAAACGACGACCCCTCTCCCGACCCTTCAACTCCTTCTCGACCCCAGGCAGTAACCTAGACGGAGGAAGTACCCGCTCACCGGACTCGACGTTCCAGACACCCTCCGCCGTCATCGCGACCTCCTCGCCTACGCCGAGGACAAGTACCTCAACACCCTTGCCTCCCTCACCGGCCTTGTCCCCGCCGCATTTGTCGCCGCGCCTCTTGCTGGATGAATACGGGGCGACGATCTGCTTCTGAGTGTACTTTTCCGTCCTCAACATTTTCGTCACCAGTCCCTTGACGTCCTTGTCGCCATCGTGAGTGCTAACCCACGCCTTAGCCCCCAACGCCGCCGCCGTCTCCTGGCCCGCCGGCATGCCCGCCGAGATGTTCCCACCAAGCCACCACGGATTCGACACCGTGTCGAAGCAATGCAAGAGAGCCGTCAGAGGTAGAGCTTCTTCGGCTTTCAGGTAGGAGTTGGCGTACTTCTCGAGACAGCGGTACGAGATACCGTGAGGCGAGAAGATGACGGAGACGGCCCGGCTGCGGGCGTCCAGGGTCGGTCCGGTGGAGGTGCCGGAACGGACGGAACATAAGGACTCGCTGCTGGGTGTCTCGGGTGGCGTTGGGAGGTTGATGTGCGCAGGCGCACTTTTGGACTTGTGGTGGGACGCCAACAAGACCTCAGATTGCTGCGAGGCTGGCGTCTCCGAAGACGTCAGGAGATAGGGAAACTTCGGCCGCGTCGGTGGCGGCCGATACGTGATGCCGACGGCGGCGTGTAATCCCTTGAAGTCCCTCCGTTGCGGGATGAAGGCGACCGACACCTCGCCAAACTCGCCACCGGGAAAGAAAGGCGGCACCTTCACCTTGATCACAGTCTGCTTCCCAGTGGTCTGCGGATCCTCCCATCGCGGAATCGTATGGACTTTGTCCTTGTCAAAATATTTCCAGCTCCGGATCACCTTTGCCGCCGCGGGTTCCGCTAATATTAGTGTTCTCGTTCCACGGGCAGGGAGCTGTCGGAGAGTTGCCTCATTGCAGTGGTCGCTCTTGTGCTGGCTTATAATGACGAGATCTGGTTCCGGCAGGTGCTGTAGAGAACACACGCATGGACACTCTTTATGTGTCGCGGTTGAGAGTATGGAATGAAATATGGTGGACGGTCCTGTGATCCACGGGTCCATCAGGATCCGGAATGGCCTTGGAGTGATGCCTGGGGCCGAATTGGGAACGATGGGTTCAAAGGTCAGGAGGAATGAAGCATCAGCGTTGAGCTGCTTCACGGTCAGCGCCATGGCTCAGACTCATCAACAAGGAAAAGATGTTTGAACAACAAGGGCAATCAGCCGCAAATTGACGAGTCAAATATGGCAGCTCCCCACAAAGATGCGGCGCACTCTCACTTGAACACGAACGACGATGGACAAGAAGGCAAGATAACTAGATATGCTCTATGATGACGGCAGTATCCGGGGTCAAGGGGTGCGGCAAGGGGCGCGTCGGCACGCAACTCTGGGAATTTGTTACCGTGTAGAGTTGGACGTGGAGAAGACCTTCAGGGAAACGAGAGGCGAGTTCAGGAAACTTTCCCTGGGCAAGATTAGAAACACGGTCGCTGTAACACCAAACCTGCAGCCCGGGACCGCGCAAATGAGGAGGCCAGAGCATTGCGGTCGGATCTTTCAATAATCAACAGCTCAATGGCAGGTTAACGCGAGGTGCTCAGACTTTAAGAGGGCCCGATTGATGATAATATGGCGACCACTTTAGGTGGATGGTCGGCAAAACTATGCGAAAGAGGTTGCCAAGTTCGGTCAGGGTCAGAGGCTGAAACTCTAGAGGCTGTGCCATATTTCGACCTAGAAACATGGACTGCGTCCCTTGCAGATTCCGAGGAGACGTCCAGTCCAGTCAGACGGAGCTTCGTCGGTGGCCCCGGTGTATTTGTCGTCTGCCACTGGTCAAGAAGCCACCGGTGCGCACCGAAGCATTCGAATTTCACTCGAGCTTCTTGGCAACCAGAGGTCCATCTCGAATGTCTGTGCGTTAAGCCTCGAGGGGCTGATCAACGAGGTTCTGTGACAAGTCTGTTTGGGATCCTGGAGATGGATGGCTTTGATTGGGGGAGGTGAATCTCGGACGAGATTGACAACAAAAACCTGGGGCGGACTTGAACAAGCCGGTTGGCTTGCCAATTGATAAGATGACAGCTGGCCGCCGCCTGTTGTTGCAAACTGCGAACACATGTTTTCTAGTTGTCGACGAGGCCTTGAGTGTTGTTGTGCAACTCATGCAAAGAACGACAGCCGTCTGCAGCGGCTTCCGGCGGACCCCTAACAAGGTAGGGGATGGCCTATTGCAACATGTGCCTGGCGAGCTATCTGAACTGAAAGCACCACTGCGTCTGGGGGTGGGTTAGAGCTATTCTCTTACTCGAGGCAGCCGAGGATGATGACAGCCGAAGCCTGTTGTGCTCTGGATATGGTGGTTGAAACAGCCTCAGGTTGTCGAAGCAGAAATTCGTCAAGAACCAGGGGACGCAGCCGTTTTCAAGGGATCTATTTCCGATTCGTTGAGCGAGTGAGCGGTGACCTTGGGGTTCATATGTCTCGCGGCGGACTCTGGAACCGCGGTGCTGAACAAATTCAGGGTTATCCTGTGCCTCGGGTAACGAGCCAGGCAAGCTGAATATGAGTCTAGAGATATGGGAGGGTGTTTGAAGTGCTGTCACTCTTGCACTGCGTTTCGTGTGCCAAGAGAGACAACAAAGTGCAGCGCTCATGTCTGAAGTTGACGGGGTTCCTCGGAAGACTCGAAGTCGGAAGCGCGTCATAGCTGAAATTGGGCCAAGCCCATGGATTCGGCGACAGTGATGGGTTTTGCGACATTAACACAGCAGTCGCAGACGCAGTCGGTGTCTCCGACAAGACAGTCTCTTGACTGACCGCCATGTCTCGGAAGACTGAGAGCCAGGTGGAGGGTCAGAGGCTGGAAGAGTGTCGTCTGGTAGGCGAGTGCTGGTGGGGTGATTGGGAAACGAAGCCAGCATGTGACAGACATGAGAGGTACCTCTCGACCTTACCTCTCCTCGCGTCTTTGCACTCGCTAGCTGTTGCTTCCAGAGAAGTAAAAAAAGCGGCAGCGCAGGTGAAAGCGCTTTCACGGCTGTTGTGCGGGCTAATTTCGCCGTTATCAAACATTTCGAACCGGTTTTCTCGGTGCCAAAAGGCTAGCGTAGGCTACTGAATCAAAGCATGTGAGTAATTGGGCGGAGCAAGCCTCCGTCGGAGTGTGTCTAGAGAGGGTCATATGTATGCAAACCTTCCTGCGAGTTGGTGTTGCGTTTTGGCTCGGATGAGATCATTGAAGACCCGAAGACTCGAAGATTGAGTGATTGAAGAGGGACATTTCTCCAAAGAAAGCATTGCTCGACACGGCTGAGGAAATGAAGCTTCTAGAGGTTTGGATGGGTTGTGGTAAAGTCATTGCACTAGTATCCTTGGAGGAGCTTTATCGTCAAAGCTGCCCCTGATTTCCGGTTGGCAGTCTCTTATCAGCAGCGGCTGAGCTCTCGTCCTGGAGCTTATCCCCCACACCCTTCTCTGCCAGCGCCAGCCAGATGGAGCTGCACAGGACGGGCGGGAGGTGACGGTCGGCGTATCACGACACGCCGCTGGGTGCGGCTTCAGACTTGGATTGGGGGCAGGCGGCAAAGAGGGCAGAAAGGCGGGGTCAATTCACCGCTTTCTTCATTTCTTTTTGACTGCGCCAAGCTCAAGCTCGTTGCTCTCGGTGAGATTGGTCTCCCACTGGACCATTTCGGCACTCGTGAATCCATTTGGACAACTGCGGCAAGGTACCTTGGGCAAGCTAGCCAAAGTACCAGCGCAGCCGCCAGCAGTCTAGGGGAGGCGTTCGTGTAACGTTCCGTGGGCCGTCACGAGATAGACACCCCAATTTAGTCCGATCTGAGGGTCTCGACTTGTCCGTCTTTCCAGATACTTGCAAGGTATCCGTGTCTATGCACCAACCGGCTGTTTGACTCTGTATCCATTGCCGTACACGAATCGAGATTGATGTCCGAGAAATTCAGGGGCCAATCATTGCTTCTTTCTTGAAGAAATCAACGAGAACAAAAGGCAGGAGGAGCACGACCCAGCCAAATCTGGGTGATGTCACTTGGGTGCGCCGACGGAGGATGGCTGCTCATGGATACCCGCTTTTCCTGCGAGTGTTGTCTGCTCTATATTTTTTTCTTTTTAGCCCGTCGGTCAGGGTCCAGGGGATGTGCAGTGGCGAAAAAGTTGAGAGCTCTCCGGATTGCTCAGCACTGACTAGCTATCCGTACTGCCGTGGTGATATCCCGTAGGCCTATTCGAGTGAGCTGAGACATAGTCTGTCGTGGTAAACTCTATGAGAGCAGCCTCAACAAGGCGAGAGGGACAGAGAGAGAGAGAGAGAGAGAGATTGGTGTGTGTGTGTGTGTGGAGAAAGGGACAAAGAAAAAGAGGGAAGAAGGCGAGAGGGATGGGGGCGCAAGGGCGGTATCTGAACAAGGCTGGGGCTCGGACTGGAGCTCTTTTTTTGAGCAGATGTCGCCTCGGTGAAAAGCCGTGGTTTCGGGTTTTCAATGGCAGCTTTGGCTTATTTCCAAAGAGGTTGGTTTGGTGAGAGAGGGATAAAGTGGAGCGGCTCGAATTGCAATTTTTGTATCCGGCGCAGACCTTCAGCATCTGGTCTGGGAACCGGTTGGGCTTGCAGTTGCATTTTCGTCTCTCTATGCAGTTTTATTTCTTGCTGCATTGCACTCAAATCTGCCGAGTGGTGATAGGCCGAGGTGAAGAATGAAGGTAGAGGAACTGGAGGGCCCCTCATGCCGAAAGTGGAGACCTTCCCTGGCAGGTTCGGTACGTAGCTTCCCTACCTTAGTTATGCTCACCAATCCAAAGCGCGGAAGATGAAGAAGCAAGAAAAGCACCTCGGAGAGAAGGAAGACAGGTACAGGGGCATGTCGAGTATCTAACCAGGGCAGGCAGGAAGAGTCGCTTTTCTCGCTTGGTAGATATGACAGCATCTGGGCGAGCAGGGTAGCTTAGGAAAAAGATGTAGGTTGACGTGCTGAAGAGCCCCTGGAGCCCTGCGCAATCCTAGCATCTCAGCATCGCAGGAATATCACAGCAGATGAGGAAAAAAGCCGACGGGAAAAAAAACACCCCTTGAAGCAGCTGTTCTGCACCACCTGGCAGACACCCCGTCGATGCCACGACCCTATCCACTTACATCCGCGCCCACATCCACATCCACGCATCACGCCCTCTCCCTCCCCTGCCTCCGTCTCTCCACCCCGTCAAGCCAGCCCTTCCTCTCCGCTTGTGGAACAGACGATTTGGCGCCAACGTCCACGGGTCGGGGGTATATTCCCCACCGGTGCGTGCCTTTGGAGGCGCTACAGACGCTATAGACACCACAGACGGCTGCAGCTCCAAGGTTCACCTCTGCAAAAATGCCTTCAACTTGTCAAGGCAAGGCAAGGGCCCTGCATGCAGTGGGCGCCGTTCTTCGTGCTTCGGGCTGCCTGATGCCGACTCGACAACAGCTGCGGAAGACAAGACAAGCACAAGAAACCCGACCTCGTGCTGCTGGTCCGTGTTCCGCTTCTCAATGCCCAACGGCCGCCCCGATCATGCCTCTCCTTGCTGAGGGCCGTTCATCGCTTTTATTCCGGAGATTCGGTCTGGGCCTTCTCATTTGGCTGTGGCAATGCTGTCACGGAGCTGTGAAATTAGCTTGACACTGGTCAGGTCAAGCAAGCAAGCAATTACCTTACACAAAGTACCCAAGCCACTTCATGCGGGAGAATGAGCTGTCGAGCTCGCGCAGTTGCGCATCGAGGCGACGGCGCAACGAGCGCAAGGAAGCAGTGAAAGGAGGATGGAAAGCTTTGCCTCGCTTAAGGCACCTTACCTTGCGCACAAAGCTACCCGCCCCTACTGTGAGCTACCTTACCTCACTTGCTGGGCTCACCTGAGGCCCTACCCGTCAGCTGGGATGTTAACGTGACGACCAGCACCGGGGATATCCAGTGGCAGGCAGAGATGGGCCAAGGCCAGGACCACGTCCGACCAGTGGAGGTGCAAGTCGAACCAGGGGTCCAGCTCCGCTATGCTAGCGAAACGCAGGCGCAGGAGAGGAGGAGGAGGAGGAGGAGGAAGAGGGAAGGGATGGGTATATGCAAGCAACAGGAGCCGCAGGAGACGCAAGACACGGCAGCACAGCAAGACAAAGCCGGACGGGAGAATGCCTCGGGCTTGAAGCAGCAGAGCAGAGCAGAGCAGA
>JAIMZG010000073.1:0-22896 GCA_020466075.1 Colletotrichum coccodes | reverse complement strand
GCACCAGAGGCTGACCAGTGCACCAGAGGCTGACCAGTGCTCCAGAAAGGCCCAAGGCCGGTTGCCAGTCCAGATTACGTCGGTCGGGTCCCTTTACCTAAAGCCCGCTCTGCCCAGACCAAGGGTGGATCAGCACCCAGGTGCTTTGATCCCAGCATCCCAGAGAGTCCAGAACTTGCGCGCCCAGAGGCGCATAATTACTAAGACTACCTTAATTGAAGGCGCCTGGGGGACCTGTTTGCTGAAGTCCGTCGTGTCCGCTGCCCGGGGGGGGGGGGGGGGGGGACGAGGGCTCTGCGGCGTCCAGGGGCAGGCCAGGAACACCTCCGTGAGAGTTCCTTTCCCTTCTCCAGAGTGTTTGACTCTGGCTCTGACTCTGGCTTCGAGCCTTTCGGTTCTGCCTCTTATGCCGTTGCTGTTGTTGCTGTCGCCCGTTTCTGGGGGCTGGAACGCATTTTCGCCGCGCCCGTCCATTTCCCGTCAGCCAGGGCTTCCCATGGCGCTCAAGGATGAAGCCACTATTAATGGGAGTCTAGAACAGAGTTGACCGTGTTTCAGAAACACGAGCTACTCTATCCTCGTACGAATGAAAACCGTCGCCGGCGAGCAATTCTTTTGTTGACCTCTGATATTTGTGTTAGGTATTTGATATCTGGCTCCGTGTGATGGCCGCCTTTCACGATATCAACATCTCATTTAACCCGTGTTGCGGCCCCTCCAGGACTGGCTGCTCTTCCCGTCATTTTGAGTTGGTCCTTTGACCTGCGACCCGGAACCTTGGGCAGAAACGGCCCCCAAGTTTCCTCTACATCCGGCTCCTTTCGCCTCTCGCTCCCTCTCTCTCTCTTTCACCCATTTTAGCCCTGTCGGATGTTCGACTTGGTCCGGATGCTCGTTCGGTGCGACCCTTGCAATGACGAGCAAAGAAGATAACGTCCAAATAAATACCGAACAGCGTTTCTAGCAGTCGTTGCCCGCGCATGTCTCAAAGTCGTCGCCAGCTCACACACAATCAGAATCTTGAAGGAGCAGAGACAAAAAAACGCCTGCAGATCGTCAGTTCCGACTAAGCAGCTCCGATTGGGTGCATCTGAACGAAATGTCTCGACGCCCAATACGAGCTTTCTGGACGATCATTGCCCTTCGCTCTACTGACCATTGACTAACTGCAGACCGACAGCGTCAGTAATCAAATAACACGCGCATCATAACATTCCCACGTATACGCTTATCTCGAGTGGAGCTGCGCGGCTCCATTCGCAGAAAAACAGCCTTCAGTCGAAGGGCAGCTGTTCCCGTCCCGTGTCTGGGTCCGTGGGCGTTGATGCCAGGATGCAAAGCTACACTCTAAAGCTGCTTCGC
Organism: Colletotrichum coccodes; assembly: GCA_020466075.1. Classification (NCBI taxonomy): domain Eukaryota; kingdom Fungi; phylum Ascomycota; class Sordariomycetes; order Glomerellales; family Glomerellaceae; genus Colletotrichum; species Colletotrichum coccodes. Next base: position 21,534 of record JAIMZG010000073.1, on the reverse strand, counting down.
AGCTTCGAAGCTACTTACTCGATTCGCAACAGGTCTCGCATGTCGTTTTGGCGTCCCTTCTACCTGGTACTGACGCCTGACAGGGCCAAGGGAGAAACCGACTTTCCATTATCGCATTGTCACTTTGTCAGGCATCACCTCGTTTCGTCGTCATAAGATCATGGGCAGCTCCATATAGCCCACACGGGCCACAGGTTGGGCACGGCGCAGATCCTTGAGTCCGGTCATCTCCATTCCCCAGTGAGCGATTTTACCAGCCTTTCGACGAGGCGCACACCAGTCTACGGCCAGGAGCAAACTCAAACTGTGGGCTTCTCCGGCCCCAAGTGGGAAATCGTTACCCGAATGGAAACGTCCCCCGAGCTCCAGATCGACGTGCCTGGCCTGATCACACGTGTCGCTCATCATGTCGGTATCACAACGGCGCGCGGAACCAACCAATCAGTGGTACCCGTAGTGTGCCGCTGTAGCCCTCCTGTCCCCCATTGTCGGAACCTTCCAGTTGCAATGCGAGAGATGGGAACGGCACAGCCCTCGTCGAAGACAGCGACTCGAGAATGCAAACATGGGACAAGCTGACTCGGCTCGCGCGAGGTCGGTCTCATCAGCTCTGCCCGCACGCGCATAATCCGTGGCGGCTGAACGGGTTTGGGTTCGCGATTAATGCAACCTTCTAAGCGAGCTAGACGCTGCCGGCCATGGCCGCGATGTCGACGTCGTAGCCCTTGAGCCTGCCCTGGTCAGTGGTCGGCCGGGCTCGCACGGACTGAAAAGCCATTGATGATCAAAAGCTGGACTTGTGTAAGGGCCTCAATAGCTCAGAATAGGAGATTTTCGGTTTCACTTTGAGTGTGTGCGTATGTGCGTATGTGTGTGTTACACCTAGGAAGCACAGCGCTGCGACCGGGGGTGTGGCCCTTGACCCCTTCACGATTTTCTCGCCTCTTCTTTCGCCTCGAGGAGCCGGATCCAACTCCGGGATGCATGTTGACCGTGCGTACCCGGCTGGAAATGGAAATGGATAATCCGCTCGAGTTCTATTTGACGAAGAACTGACGGGCTCCTCAAGATGGAACCTGGGCACGCAAGCTAACCAAGCGAGCCGAAGCTTGTTATTACACTCCAGTCTCTACTTCATGTTGATTAGTGCTTCCGACAGAGTTGCGTGATGTGCACAACTGCCGGAGTTCTCGTCCCGTCACATCATTATGGATTTGTTTGATGGGCCCTTGGCTCTCCTGGGCCCGCTGCCCAGGTCCAGGAGTTTGTGCCGGATCAAACGACGCGTAACGCACGCGGCGCAACAGTTCCTACGAAACGTAAACCGACGGGCGTGCTGCTCTTCAATACTGTGTAGCGGCAGCTTCTCTTTCGCTTTTAATTCCAAAGGAACGACATGAAGGCTTCCTGCTGTGACATGCTCTGTGTCTTTCGTCCGAGGACGAAGAGCCCACACCAGCTTACGCGCCATGCTCATGCTCAGCAAAGTCCAGTTAGCACGACATGACAGCCCCACCCCCACGCGAACCCGGCGAAACTTACCGTACGTGATGGAAGTTGGACTGCTGGTCTAGACCGTCCCGCTTGGCGTGCAGACTCCGCCTCCGGGATCCCGCGATTCGTCGTTGTTGCTTGCTCCAGCCCCTCCGTGTCACCCGGTCGATCCTCTGCCTCTCGAGAGACCGAAGACATCACCGACGAGCCAACAGCAGCTTTCAGGAATCGGCCATTACCAGGCCGCACGCCGTCCTTCCCGACACCAGACATGTTTTTGCTGTGCGCGCTAGCAGAAACGAACACGTGGATGATCCTCGGACCACGAGTTCAACGGCCACTGCGACACATGTCGGGCTGCTTTGGCTGTTCTTGCGGCCGCCGTACAACTATGGCTGCCTAATTGTGACTCAAGCCTTTCGCTGCGCCTTGGTAGGGCATGCCGTGCAGGCGTGTGTCTGATGACATGGTGACCCTTGCTTAGAAGCTCTGGGCGTCTGGAACGACGACTTTGCCCGGTGAGCCCAGCCCACGGCAACGCCGGAATAGAGAAGAACTATCCTGAACGTGATAGAATACTGAGGATGCTGCGCGAACAGGCCGCCAAAGGACTGGAAAGCTGTTTACGTTTCTTTGTGAGAAGGTTTGAAGAACGTGGCGGTTGGCAATATGGAGTCGGCCCGAAAGAAGGCTTCGTGGAAAACCTCGACCGAAGAGTTCGGAAACGCAGAGCCTGTTGTAACGAACACGGCATTCCCCGAGGGAATGCCTCTTGTTTTGGTTTTTTGAATTGTGAATGGCTTTTCAAGCGTGTAAAGCCCGGAGCCGGGATGTTGACTCATGCTGCAAGCTGAGGATATATCCGCGTCTGATATAACCGCGCTTAGTTGTCAACTAGTTAGTTACCAATGACTGGCAACTGCTTGCTTATTTGAGGGTTTCGCAGAGGCCAACTGATTGACGGTCGCAGTGACTTCTACCTGACGATGTACAGCATTCGATACACAACTCAACCGACTCCGGTAACACCGGTGACGGCAAAATTAGCTTCTTAACAACGGCATTGGTAAAATTTAGCCAGGCAGATGGGCCGTTGTTGTTTTCTCTCGACTGGAAAAGGAGAAAAGCCCACAAAAACCTATACGTTTCTGCAGCTTCAGCCCAGCTCTGCGAGGGGACCGAAGGTAACCGTCGCATTGACAATGGAGAGTTAATGAACGACGCAACTCTGTCCCTGAAAGCTGAAGTGTCACATGAATAGCCTGGGCTACAGTCTGCAAAGGACAAAAGAAGCGTAAATGTCGATAAACGGAGGTCTGACAGAGAAACTGAACATGTCCAGAGCACATGGCATCGCGGCGTTCTGGGTTCGGCATCGGTCGTGGTGATGTGGCATGAATAGGCTTGAAAGCGCTTACCCTTTGTACCTACTGCAGTGGCCAATGGCAATAACGAACGTGGCGAGAAAGCCGCCCATGGAGTCGAATGCCTCCTGTCAGATCAACCAGTCCATTCAGTACCTATCTATTGCGGTCAGCGACCCGAAAGTAGGTTTTCTTACCAGCGGAACTGTTACGTCCCGAACTCTGTGAGTAACTTTAAAAAACCTGAGACGAACCCCTGTCAGGACGCAGGGGGAGACCGCGGCCGAATATAGCGGCTGACAGTGCTTATAGATTGAAGGGAGGACTGAAAGAAGACCGAGTTAAACTTCGCGAGGATCGGCCGGATTGGAGAATGTAGAGAGACTCAGCCTGAAAGAACTCCTAGCCGCGTTTTGCAGTGGATTCTTAGCCTACCCATCTACGGTGACTGAACGTCAGGCAGAAGTCCGAGGATAGTTTAACTGCTTGGGAGGCCTCTGAAACACCTGATCGGGTCAGGCTGGAAGCTCCTAAGAATACCCAAAGCCTACCTCTTGGTTGAATTGCATTTTTGCACTCGTTGTTTTATGGACCTCATGAAATTGCCAGTTTTCAAAGGTGCTTTAGGAGGGAGGGGGCCCAATGTTCGTTATCGCGAATCCTGTCTACCGCACCTTGATTCTTCATGATGACCTACCGTCTTCTGATTATGTATTGAAATAGAGCCTGGGGTTGCAGCGAGTAATTATTTTTGGTTTGATCTTGATATTACTCAAAGTAACTATGACTTATACCTCTTGATAAAAAAAAGCGTTGCTCTAATGAGGCTCTTCTGAGCAGGAATCATCGGCGAACAGACAATCAACAACACACAGACCAAGACGTCAAATCAGCAGGATCATTAGTGACCAACAGCAATATATTTTACTTCTTTTACATAAAAATCCACTCATTCTTGGTTTTATTTGTGCCTGTTACTTCCACTTAGAGTCGCATGTGAGAATATAGGGGGTTGGGAGCTCTCACAATGTCACCTGCGAGACTCTTTCTTTAGTAGACTGAACAAATCTTCCAGGCCTGATCATGCCTATTATTAGAAGACAAAGCAAGGATTCAGGACCTAGACGTTCGCTTTGTGGGATAGTTCTTGTGTTCTACCTTTCACATTTTCATTCCTACAAAATTATTCATTTTCCACACTTTGACTCAATCTCCCAGCCTGAGCAGGCCTGATATTCCCTTACAAACCAAAATTGCGACTACCGGTGTGCATAAAAGGGGCTATAGGCCCTGTAGTGTTGTGTGCGTACGAGGATGCTCAGGATTAAACTCGTCCCTGTTTCATTACATTGTAGAGACGGTACAAGAAAGTACAGTAAATTCCAAGAAGATGTACTACGTTATAGCTTGGCGTTCCCGATATATATGTTATCACCGAGTTGGTCTAATCTACCTAAAATAAACATACTAGATATTTCCTTTTTTAATTACCATATCAGAACAGGTTTAAAACGGGAAATTTAAAACAAGCTCATGGAAGAAAAACAAGTGGCGTGGCTTTGAGGAATGCAGAGGCTTCTGTGTATACTTAGCAGTTCCCTCACTCTGATTATAGGCTAGAATATGAAGTACATGGCGGAAAAGTATGGCCAGGCCGAAGGACACAATATATAGAGACACACGTGAGCAATAGCGCGAAGAATTTAGTAATCTGACCCTGCAAGTTCACAACAATCCTTACAACATCCATGACTAGATATTTATCCACGAGCTCGTTTGAAAGGCGCACAGGGAGTCCAATCAGAAATGCGCTGGAACCCACTAAGCTTACTGTTAAGCTATAGTGATAGTAAATACCTTGTAGGGCTTTGTTCTCTGTAGGATTTGTGAGCATAAGTGTACGGCTCACGATCAGCAGTAAATGAGCCAACTAGTCTAGAGTCCAGTACTAGTGCCGGTCCATGGCAATTCAACAACACCCCGTTCTTATTGTACCTATCAATGCAAATTTTCCGTACTGTTAAAAGTCCTGCTGCCATAGTTGGAGGTTGGGACAATTGCCAGTAAGCCAAGCCCAACTCCTAGGTTGTGGTTGAGGCTATCGTTGGCTGCAGTTGCAGAGAATGACTACACCAGCAACCTATCTACACCATTGGGTGCCTTGTACTAACCGACCATTGGGATATGGTGCTGATTAAAGTACTAGTATCAAGCCATCTGTATTTTTATCGAATTGAGGTGCTGAGTGACTTGCATTAAAACATCTCTTTTGGGCTTGAACACCAAAACCACTAATATCCAACCTGACATCGCCCCTTACAGCCCTGGTTGCCCCCGTAGAAATTTTCGCCTTTAGAAGAGCTATATTCTCATTAGGCGCTTGCGGCGATAAGTATTGAGAAGCATTGTGGTCGTGAGGAATCGGTCACCTCATAAATGGAATTCGAAAAGTGGAAATTGTCAACCCTACAACCCCGAAGGCAAAGTTGCCTGCAAAACTTAGCTAAGCCATGTTGATGCTTGTACAAGATATTGGGGAGGAGTATTTCAGGCCTTGTGACCAATATTTTGACACAAATGAGTCTTCAAACCTTGATTTAGGTAGGACTCAGTCTCGTCTTGTTTACTAAAATACCATTCGGAAACTCCAGCTATCCCGGAGCCAATCAAAGACCAAAATAATGTTTTCGCATCGCTAACAACATTTTTTTAGTGGACTGAAACAAGTTGACATCGACTTCTTTGATACGCAATCAACTCAAGGAAGAGAGTAATCCTTTACCGTCAAATGTATTTACAGTACCCACATCTGCTGAGATGTATCAGGTACGCTGGTTTTAAACCAGCTTCAGCTTTGTACACAGTTGGAGTCGAAGTACATTACAACTTTGCCCAATTAGAAGCCTCTCTCCGTCATTACCATAACTTCCCCCAGTGAATAACCTAGCGACAGGCCATTGAGTAGCATGTTTCTAGTCGCACCACGAAGAAACGGAATTGGGATCAGCGATGCAGTTGATGGCGTTGTTGTGCGCACAGGGAAAGCCATTTTGGGCCACTATAGTCGACAGGAGAGTGTCATCAGTCATGGAGCCACACGCTAAAACAGAGCTATCACGTACCGCTCTTGCAAATGCTCTGCATTGTATCGCCATCGATAACATTGCCACCCGGGCCGACCGAAGTGCACTAAATTGAATGTGAGCTGGAAGTTTTTGCACCGCCAAATGCCCCAAGGGCACGGCACTCGGGGGGAATAGCTTACCCTTCCACTCGGAGTGTCATATCTCACGTGATTTTCACTGCCAGGCCACTGATGGGGGAGTCGTTAGCAAAATTGGAGGCCTTGCCATCACTGGGGAAGGAATTACACACAGTTGTGTCGATATGTTTGTTGTACGCATCACAAGCCTTGGATGTGATGCGCCAAATGTAGCTTCCGCCATTATGGCATGTACAGGAATAATGCCATCTGGCGTCGCTTTATAGAAACTCAGTGTCAGTAGCCAATCATCAATGACCACCCGGCATGATTCACTATTAAAGTAGCCTCTTCGAAACAATGGCGACGGGAACTGAGAAGACTTACACGGAAAAGGCAAGCAAAGCAACGGCCGCCAACGCGGAAAGCTGGAAATGCATTCTTTAAAGTCCAGCTGAGGCCTTAGGGAGAAGTAAGCTTGATATTATGCGTAAATAGGCAGAATCTTAAAAGATGACTTGCGAGTTTGTACACCTGCTGTAGCCTTTCGGGCACGCCATGGCATCTGTTTATGTAGTACAGCTCTGTAAATCTATACATGGGCTTTGACTCGTGTGATTCTGTGATAGGCTTTGGATGAACGAATCAGTCTGGACTTGAGAGTCACATGGCAATAGCGGGTCGATTACATGAGCCCGAGCCAGTAGTTCATTCAACTGATCTAGGATGAGGCCGTGACGGGTAAGCGGCAACGTGAGACTGAGACTAAAACCCGCGGAGGCCGAGAGACAATAGCGTCATCTACTGCAATTTAATTTGCCTGCAAGTACCCAGTTCAATCCCAGCCTGTAAGCCCTTATGGATACTGTTATCTTTACACACTGCTTCTCACGAGTCATCGTTCGTAGTTAACAGCGCGAATCTATTTCCTAAGTGAGGTCTACCTCGGCGGCATAAAGGGGCACGTGGTGCATGCCATAACATAAACAACAAATCACCTCTCAGACTTAGACCTGCTTGAACTGCTCACTTGATCATGCGTGAAATCGTAGTGGAGAGCAAATGACTAGTTGCCGGACCGAAAGTCCGAACCTCTCGGACGCACCCGACATCCCACTAAGAGATGCCAATATTACACCTTCTTCATGTGGATTAGGAGCTTGTGCAACAGAGATACGGATTCGATTGTCCAGCCAGGAGTAAAAGCTTATGATTCTGATACGCCGTCTAAGCTGATGTTCCTTGTAATATTGCCACCAATGGCCCTCCCAAAGATGTTCGGTTGCCATGGACCTTTTCATCTTTGGGATGTCCAGGTTTAAGATTTGGATAAAACGTAATGTACATGTGATTTTGTGATGCGAAGCAGGTTGCCGAAACCCGAATTATTACACATAACTTTGTGACGTACAATAGGAGCACCTGTATAGTCTTAGACGAGGTATGGTGGCCTAAACAGGAGAGTGGCCATGAGGCCCCGCATATAATATATTCAATACCACTAGTCTGTCGTAACATATGCTCTCTTTATGGTATCAGATCGCCTCTTATTAGCCAGCCACCTGTATGTCTACTGGCGCACGTGTTTCCTAGTAACATGACCAAGTTATTCGGACCGTGTCCATATAACGTTGAGTCATAACCCCGGCTTTGTTGCAATATCACGACCCAACGTGATAGGGAAACATATTGCGGAGAAATACTGGTTTTGTCTTCGAAGCCGTTATCACTATCCATGATGTCAGCTCTTGACATGTCTGCATGACTTGTATTGGAGGAAGATTGACGCCTTATCACCCCATGATGATTACATTATTGAATACGCGATTACCGGGCAGTGTGGGGTTGGTAAATTGCCAACTCAGCCGTTGCAAGTGATGTCTCTAGAACCCACGTGGAAGCCATGATAGGAATAAGAGGTCAGCGAAGGCAATCCATAAAAGAACAAGGATGTCAGTCATAAGAGTACACATATCATATAAGTACGGCCCCGAGGTTTTCATCAAGTTCATTTACCAAGCAGCATCTCAAACCAACCCAGTCTCATCTCTCAAACGTCTCATTTCCACTTAAATTATTTATCAAAGCATTATTTGTCGTGTGTCTCGAGACAATGAGATTCACCCTTCCTTTCGCCCTCTTTGGGCTCATCGCGGCAGCTCCTACCCCCGAGGCTCCCAAAGGCAGCGCTGAGAGCTTGCTGTCTTCTATTTCGTCCTTGGACCTTGCCCATGACGACGTCGTCATCTATGGAGTTAATGGGCAATACAAGGTCATCAAGGAAGCCGAGTTCCAGAACCTCACCTCCGCCGGTGTTCTGACGTACGGCGGCAATAACGAGGTCCAAACCCGTGACCTGTCGGAGTCTCCGGCATCGCTCGACGCCCGGGACTGCGATGGACGCAATGTCGAAATCGAGGTCACCAGCAAGGCCGATTTCCTCGACTGGGACGTCCAGATTTCGCCAGTCATCGGTGCTCAGCAGGCTCCTGTGACCATTGCGGTCGCGCGCGGCTACTTATTGGCCAACTCAGTTACCATCGGAGGAACAGCCGGAATCTCCGCCGAAGGCCTCTCAATCGGTCTCAAGATTGACCTTCAAAAGACCTGGACTACCACTGATACCACTACCATCACCTACACCGTACCTACGGGCCAGTACGGAGTCATCGTCAGCCAGCCCTGGACTCACCGCATCTACGGCAACGCTTACAGCTCATGCACTACGGGGGGCGGGACTGTCTCACCGTTCATGGCCAGCAGCCACACGAGCCAGACCTACGGCAGCATGGAATGGGTGACGGGCGTCTTCCGCCTCTGCGCGAACAAGAAGTACCCTGTGCCCTACTGCAATGGGCGTGGGTCTCATCACTGATAAGAACTGGGATTTTCTACCACTCTGCTGCGATTAGCAGTTGCTCGAAGTACTGAGCTTCGCCGTAATGCTAGATTAATCCTTAGGACGAGGTTGAAGGAATCTGGAGACAGAGGCCTACTTCCGCGAATCTGTAGGAGCTACAACCCAGTGTACATATAACAAGGAAAGCTCATTGTATATAACAGAGTAAAGTCCACCCTAACTAGAGCATTAGAAAGGTGTTGTAAATAGTTTTAGTGCTCAACCCCCCGACAAGGCAATCAAGTATAATTTACCCAAGAGATTCAGCTGTAGCCTTATGTATGAATGGAAACGCTACTGCTACAATTGTGGTACCTTTAACATTATACTAGCTCACTTAAAAGCCTTGTGATAGAAGTATAAACTTGGACGAGAATGGGTTTGACCTTCTATTAAAGCGTTGGGGACCTTGAAGAGAAATTCAATGTAGCTATGATATTGTACGAATAAGACTGCACGTTTATTTCCCAGATTTCTATTTCATCCATCTACCAGTTCCGAACAATGCCGCCTTAAAAGTGCTACTGTACAGTCAAACTCAGTATTGCTCTATTTATTTTTGCATTCGTTGACTGTTATTCTGGGCACATCTTCCTCGCTCTACCTAAGTGCTTCCAGTAATTCTCTGTTGATCATTCGGATTTTGTTCACTTCAACTTTATACCCGCCTTGTTACTATACGAAGGCAACACTCTTTATTCTTTCTGTTGAATCCACGAGGGCTGCAATATTGATTGTGTCACTTAGGTCTGCTGTATTAATCCACCGATCACTTGATATGCAAATAACTATATCAAAATTGCCATACTCGGACGTCCTGGAACCAAGATTACACATCGTGACGAGTGACAGGACTCGTAACAAGGCACGCAGTAGCCACACACCATCCCACAGTATTTTAACAGCCAGCCGTCAGGGTTATAAGTGTGAAGCTCTGGGTTTAAATTAACAATTTTCGAGAATGGGCGAGGCAGGGCTGATGTGCGTTGATGTTAGGTTTTACTGTCATTCGTGAATTATTTTTTATGTATCAAGGACTAACTGGTAAGCTTCTTTGCGACATGACAAGTGATAGAAACGTTCACCTGTCGAACTTCGAACGTACAAAAGGTCCAATCTGAGGACTGATTCTTAAGTAATAATAAGAAAACTCCATGGTCACCATGGTAGTGGGTTTTGTTGGAGCCCTTCGATCGTGACCCACCATGGTAGTTTTTCCATGAACGTACTTATCTCCCTCGATAGCAGTAGTTTTTCAAGCCTTGTTGGCTAAGTGGTATAGCGTCTCACTAGTAATGAGAAGATCGGCGGTTCGATTCCGCCACGAGGCATAATGAATCCTGTCGTACGCGATAGATAGTATTACTTTTTTCCATCTTGCAACTACCAAGATGGCTTTCTATGCAGCTGCCACCGAAAGCCTAAGAACCTTTGCCCTTTCTCGTCTCGTTATGCCTGCTCAATCTGTCTGGTAGAGAGCATCATGTCAAGGGGAAAAATGCACGATACAGCCAGTTATTTTCGAGCAGATATGCCGCAGCTTCTTCGTAAGCACCATTCGAAAGGTTGCAGGAAAACAGGTGCATTCGGATTCAATCACTGACGCTACGAGGGTGGAGGTGGTGGAGGAGCGGCATCGGCGACACCTCAATCTCGGCATCTCTTGCTTTGACTCAACAATTTCACTTTACGTAAGGCCTCAAGCGGGGTTAATTCCGATAATCATCGGAAAATGAGACTCATATACATCACTTGAGGTTTCAAAACCTTTGCTCAAGTATTCTTGCGACACTGTTCCTTTCCTTCAATGTATTTCTGTCATCTTACCACTATCTCGAATCAATAATGTCCGCCGCCGGCCTCGACCCTGCTCAACGTCTTAGAGATCGGAAGCCGATTCCGAAACCTGTTCCGGCTTATCTGCCGGCCGCCGACTCAGTGCTCACGGTTGATGAGCCGTTATACGAATCTGCGCAACAAGCGTCGAGGGTGTTAATTGACGAATTCACGCTGCCGATTCGATCCGGAAGGGCCTGGAAAGCACCGGCTGGCTCAATTGTAAGAATTAGCACTCCCGAGGGTCCTCAAGTTGGTACGTAACTCACTGGAAATGGTTTACAAACAAACCCCTATCAGAGCCCGAAGCTCACCCCGGTCAGGCGATCTGAACATCTGGAACGCCCATAACCCCCGCGAGCGTTTCTGGGCGAGCCGCACGCGGCAGCTGCACGCAAGTCACGTCTCAACGGGCGATCGCTTGTGGTCGAACCTCCCATACATGCGCCCTCTGGCCACCATTATCAAGGACTCACTTGACTGGTATGGCGAGGACGAGCACGGGGGACGCGTGCACGATCTCCTGGGCACCCGGTGCGACCCGTATATCAACACAGTCCTAAGCGGCGGCACATATGACTTTCAATGCCATTCGAACTTGACCCGTGCGGTGCTGCCTTATGGATTGAATGAGGGCGATGTTCATGACGTGATCAACATCTTCCAGGTTACTGGGTTGGATGAGAAGGGCCGGTACTTCATGAATCCTTGTCCGGCGCAGCCCGGGGATCACATCGAATTCTTGGCCGAGCAAGATTTGCTGATGGCTCTGAGTGAGTTTAACCATTACTCTGTCACGGGCGAGCATACCGCGTTAAGAGCGATGATTTAGGCATTGGGCGTCCACATTCGGCAGTGGCCATGCCGCATATTGGTTGAAGTTGACCTGACTGACTGCTATGACAGGCACTTGCCCTGGTGGCGACCTGTCCCTTTGGGGTTTTGGCGCAGATAGTGAGGAAGAGATGATTAAGTGCTGCCGACCGCTCAAGGTTGAAGTCTTCCGGATACAGGACGAGAACCTTTTGCAGCGCGGCGGTTGGAAACCGGCCGGGGTGTCGCAGTACAAGGGACGGCACGGAATGACCATCCCTTTGGGAGAGACTCGAAACTGAGTTTTTGGTATTTTGGGTTGCGTCGTTTTGCCTCTACTTTGGGAATAGAGTCTCTCTAACGGGTGTTGACGCACGAGTATCCACTGTGTCTCAATGCAGAGTAAGGCATATGGTGAAAGGTGGTAGGGTAGATAGACTTGGGCAGGATTCTATGCAAAGAAGTATGCTCGCAGACATCGGAGTCAGTTATCGTGTAACTACAACCTGTCACCTCGTAGACTCCTTTCGGCTTTTGATACCGAAGTAGGTCCTATCCCTCTGAATCGGTGTAACAGCCGGCAGCAACCCGACGTGATACGGATTGTTCACATCAACCCCGAACATGACTGCTGCCGAGCTCCTCTTTTGCATCGTCACCTCATCGGCTGCACAACTGCCATATAACTCCTGGTCCCACCATGGACCCCTCACAGCATTCGCAATGGCCAAGAACGTCGCCGCCCTGAACGGCAACCCGCGAGACTTGCTTCTCCAGATATCCAGGCAGCTCGTGCCAATTACAGTCGCCAGCATTGCTAATACTATCCACAGCACGACGGTGCGAACGATGTATACATCATCATTGACCCTTGTCACGGTGTGCACCGTCGCTGTGCCGAAGTACCCCGCCGTCGAGATGGCGGCGATGGACTGCGCAATGTTGCCGAAGAAGTGCCCCCAGTCCCGCGAGGTTGGGATCGAGTACAGAGTGTCGAGCGTCTTGTCAACGATAGTGAGCCGCTCGATGAAGATCCACCAGGGGACGGCCGTCATGTAGCTTTGCAACGCGTCCAGGGCGACGATGTCGATATCCGCCGTGTTGGCGCCCTGGCCCTCCTGACAACCTGTCATAATGGTGCCGTTGTAAGTGCAATAGCCGGATTTCCAGGAGAGCTCAGGCGTGCACTTGCTACGGGAAATCCAGTGGCCTTCGGCCGTACGGGCCAGACTGCTGTCGTTGGTTTGCTTGTTGGTTCTCAGCGATGACGACGGGCTGACTGAGACGAAATAGGTAGTACCGCCGATGGGGATCTTGTTGATGGAAGTATTGGATGAGCTGTTCCAGAGACGCAGTCTTTGCGACGCCCGTCTTTTGGGGTCGACGTCAATGGTTTGGGTGCTGGAATCTGGAAACGTAAAGGTGTATGTCACATTCGACCCGTTCGGCGCGGCGGTGTAGGGCAATTCTGGCGCACCCTCACAATTGGCGTCCCATTGATACCAGACGAGGTTGTGGTAGGTAGTGTTGGTGTTAAACGTCAGGTTGTGGGTTGGGATAGGGCCGATGTCGCCAGAGAAGACATCGACGAGGGCGTTTTGGCTGACGATGTTGCCTACGAATGTATAAACAGCCCGAGAGAGAAAATTGTCGTTGTGATCAAGTGTTTGAGAAAAGTTCCCTGTCCCATTCCAGCCCATCGCGTTAGCCATCCGTGTCACGGTCGACTGATCGACGACCGAGGGCAGGATGGGCAGCCCAACAACACCAGAGCCATCGACGTTCTTGTAGAATACCCCAGTTGTGAGCATCAGTGTACCGACGGGGACGATGGCCGTTCGGATGACGATGAGAGCTGCCTGTACCACAGCATACCACCAAGAGTACTTCCCCATAACCCGAAGTGTCCAGGCACTGGAATCGTCTCCGATCTTGTCCAGGTCCGCCAGCAGAACGGGCCGTTGGGCTGTAATGGCGAAGAGACGCAGATGCCGAAAGTCGTGCATGATCCATTGTACAAGCATACCTGCCGGCGCAAGCACAGCCGAGAGCGCCAGACCGGAGTACAACTGATCAACTTTTAACGAGTCTGGGGTCCGGAAGACGCGCCGCTGAGAAAACTCGCTGTCCACCACCGGTCCTTGATACGACCAGACGACCGCTGCGATAGCGGCAAGTAAGTATGCTGAGATGCAGGCAATATAAATTTTGAGAAATTTGAAGTCGCGGAAACTGAACATGCGATCCGACGTGCTGCTGGCGTAGTGCTGTTGTCCTTCCGGCGGTGGGAATCCACTTTGCGGGACGCCCTTCTCGGCGGAGGCCTGATCCCCGTCGGACACGTCCCGTTGAAGGGAGCTGTACTCGACCTTGGGCACCATCATCAGAAAACTCCTTTCTGGTCAAGCTCTCACCAAATGAAAGGAAAGAAAGACATAAGCACTCAAGCAGTGCGCTTGTGAGGGAGGGCTCCCGCGCTTTTGTGAAGCATCTGCCGAATCCTACACGGACACGGACACGGAATCAGCCCTGAGACCCTGGGCCATTTCCTGGCAAATCCACCGCATATCGGTCCCTCATTCGGTTGCCTGCCATCCTTCGCGTATCCAGGCTGGCAGAAGCGCAGTTCAGCTCGGGGCCTAGTCCGACGGAGTCTGTTTAAATAGAGCCCCCGATTGAACGATCATTTCCCTGGATTGGGAACAAGCATCACCGCCCTCGCTTAGGCTAAGCACAGAAGCCAAGCCACCCAGTTCTGTGTGACAGATTTACCGGTTTAAGCCACCTAAGCGAAACTCGAAACCATTCTGGGGAGTCAGTGGTATTCCAATTCCGCCTTCCTGACTGTGTAGCGCCGAGGACCTGGGTGAGATTGTTGAACTGGGACGACCCACTGCGGGGATAAGGAACATAGGGCCCAGGCTGGAGGCTATACAGTCATGCAGCTCCCTGACACGACTACCACCCCGACACGGCCTCGTGGCAACAATTCACTACACCCTTATTCTGACTACTAAATTCCTCCACAAGTACGTCGAAGGTGTTGGTTCTTCCGCTTCAGGGTGTTCTTGCACAAGGGGTGCCTCTGAGGGCAAATGTATCTTCAAGACGGACTGCGGTTTAGCTTAAAGGCGGGTTGAAACTTCGCCCACATACTTCGTATGCTTTGGTGGAGAGCTGTATTGCAAATAATCATCAACGCAAGCCCTGTAGGCGGCAAGGCTCTGTGCGACCTTCTAGGCATAACCAAAGCCCATAAGACTCTCCACGTGCGCGTCTGACCACCTTATCCATATACGCTCGTACGGTAGTTGGCTACTAAGATGTTTTTGTTTAAGTTTCTTATAATTCCAGGGTTCATTTTCAAGCTCACAGACAAGAGACTGCAATGCGAGACTCTTTTTCGGAGACGCACGCCTTTGGTCAATGAATGGATCAACGGTTCGTTGTCCCGAGGAGCATGAAAACTCTAATGGAGAACAATAGCCCATAGTATGAAACCTCAAGGCAGCAAAGTACTTTATCAGTTGAAGATACATAGACAGCTCTTGCCTCGAGTGGGCATGGATAAGTCGAGCGCTATCTCTCTTCTAGCTTGACCCTACTTGACTCGTTTTCTCTTACCAAAGTTATAACCTTCCCGCCGGGATGTTTCTCGATATAATAACCTCAGGCGGTTCTCAGACCACTATCGATGAGTCTGAATCCTTACTCGCCATCATTATCAAGCTCGGTAGTGACTCTCTTCCTCTAACTTTCAACATTAATCCCTCAGCAAGCATGTCACAGCCGCCCCAGCAGCCTCCTCACCAGATCTGTCTGAAAAAGGCCACTGGGAGTTTTCTTCTTAACGGCAGTAAAACAGTCCGCTTCGCCGAGAAGGTTCAGGTACAGTAATTTTACCGTCAGAATGGCGACTTCAAAAACGTTTCAAGAGGGAAGTTTCGAGACAGATAAGTACTGGCTTCGAGAAGGATGGCTAAGAAATCACTAAGTGCATCGCTGAAGTGAATAAAACTGGGATTCTCCTCAAGAGAAAGACTGTCTATGGCAGAGGTTATCTGAAAACGCCCTTGTCGCCCAGGACACAAATTGTTACGTTTTACAGCAAACAATTCCTCGACCCAAGAATAGAGCCAACATTGAAGCCTAAAAGATGGCTCCTGTCACCTTTGAAAGCGAGCAGATACAACTGCTCAGAAGGAAGCGCGTCAGGAAGATGCACAGGGCGGGTGGAAGCGGGTTGATGAGCCGTATCCAGTGAGTAAGCCACCATATTGCCTCACTATTCCAGGGTCATTCGATGTCTTCGATTATTTTAAGTCTAGAAGTTACAGAACATTTGAAATTTCGCCTTTTGTTATTGGAATGATTGCAATGGATTAGAAATGGTAGTGAGTTAAAGGACTTGATCAAGAACTCCACTCCCGGGTTACTGTTAGGCGCACCAAGAATGTATCTGTTAAAGCGGAAAGCCTGTAAGCTTTCTACCAAGTCTAGACTTTGCTGTAGGTAATGAGAAGGCTGAGGTTTAGGCCTTGTCTGCCTTACTTTTCGCCATGAAAATGTCCATGGCTTAATTCTCCCCTTTTCACCCGGAGGGTCATATATTACGCTGAATTCTGGGTGAGAATGATGAAATATGATCTGGCTAGGCCATTCTGCACGAAAAACATCTTTTACTCGAAGATCTCGGACGTAACTTTGACCAAACACCAACCAAGCTTGCCCGATGCTCATGCTCTATACACCACTCTCAGATAGACGAACGGCTGGCCTTCAAGGCGGAAACAGACCGGGTTGAAAAACCTAGAGATTTCAGGGTCTTTGCAAGCGTGACTTTGGTTCCATTCACAGACAAGTAATAGTAGTTGTTTTACTCTCGAAGATGCATTTGAATCAATTCTAGTACACGATACAATTATAGTACCTGTTAGGTGAGAGATTCAACATCAATGGCTTCTCGTGACGCGTCAGCCAAGCTCAAATATCCTGAGGGCAAGGCGAGAAATAATATTGTTTCGAGCTCATACACTGGTGACAGTAACGAGACCAATAGTGCTAACAGCGGATGAGGTACATTGAATTAAAGTCGCCCGTTACAGGGCTCTAGATAAGAATCGAAACAGCGGTGTTACTCGGATCCATCACCATGTAAGGAACGCTTCCCCAATCCATGTTCATACTCGTGACCAGGAACTCAACCTCCAGCTCTCGCAAGTCATAATAGAAACCCTCACTGATGGACCGGATATCTCGCTCCTCCTTCTCTATACCGCGATGAGTCCTCCACTGCGACTGCGCAAACGAGATCAGGCTGCGGTCGCTGGCCACCTTGAAGCTGAGAAGCCAGGGGACCTGTACCGAGAGCAGCCATTCCCTCTGTCGTCCGATAGGCAGAGACTTGACGAGGTCAGCTTCCGTGTATCCCAAGAGCTCTTCCAGCCGCTGGGGTAGGTCCTGACAAAGCATCGGGGGCTTGGCGATGACGAAGGCTTGATAAAAGTTCTGGAGATAGTTGACGGTGGTGTGGAACGGCGCAGCAATGTGAATGGTCATGGTGACGGCGTCGCAAAGTTCATCAAGGGTCTGGATCGTCGGGAAACCCTTGATGCGGCCATTGTCCTGGGCTTCTTTGCACCAATCCTGAACATAGGTGTCCCTCCTGATCAGCTCGTCGGCTCGATCTTCATCATAAAATGTCAGAAGCATGCTCTTGACATATCTGCGGATGACTTCCCACATGGAAAGGACATTCTTGGCATAAGCATAGTTCTTGTATCTGCTGTCGGCGAGGCCTTCCTTGGTGTTGGGGAATCCGCGACGAGACAGGTCGTTGGGAACGTAGTTATCCTCGTAGTCAAAATTTTCAAACTCGTAGGCCATGTACTTGTAAGCTTGATCCATGCTCAGGCCGATGATGTCCTTGATCACCTGTGGGACGAGAGTCTTTCTCGCGGCGGCGTTGAGGGAAAGGGTCTTGTACCAGTGCGGTTGCAGAAGGCGGTAGACAATGTGCTCCATGGGGATCGTGCGGTGGGTGGCAACGATGACTGCCTCTTCGATAAAGTGGGCGCGGGTGAGATGAACACCGACCTCATGGCGAATCCAGTCTGATACCTGTGCACACGTCTTTGCGTACCGCCAGGGCCAGTCTTCCTTCTCAAAGGAAGAAGGATCCGAAGGACGGTGTCGCCGGTTGAAGATGGTGACTGAGTGCTTCATGGTTTTCTTATAGTCGCAGACGATTGCAATCGGATGAAGCTTGCCGTCAGGATGGAGCTGGTACAGTGTCACTGCGGCACAGGCCCAGTTGTCACCCGACGTCGGCTCCTTGTTGTGAAGGGTCTCGTCAGGCTCGGCACCAACTGCTTTGCGGAAGTATCGGCAGTCCTGAACGAAAAGATAGGCCGGGTTGATCTCCGGGAGGGTCTTGGCCCAGTAGCCGTATCCCGTTCGCTTGGCCGCGTCAATGAACTCATCCAAGAGATCTTGGGGGATCTTCTCAATCGTGGTGGGGTTAGTGCCGGTGAAAGACTGCTCGGCAAACCGACGGTCACCATACCAGTCAGGAAGAAGACCGATGTTGAAGCCGCACTCGATATCTGTACCAGACTTGCGGTGAAACCTGTTGTAGGTCTCGCAGTCTGCGATGGTGGGGCCGCTTTCAGGCTTCCCTCCGATGACAGCGTCAAGCTTGCTGAGCAACCAATCGGCGGTTCTCCCTCCAATGGTATTGGGAGTGACCTGCTGGACCAAGATGGCCGTCTCGGCGAGACCTAGAGCATTGAAAATCTTCCATTCAGGAACATTGTCTTGTGCGGGGATGTGTTCAAGATGAGGGGGGTACGCCAGCGAGCCGTCCTGCTGATACGGAAAAGAAGAATATCGGTAGATCTCCTTCTTCTGTGCAAGTTCGACGTAGCGGGGCAACGTCGGTTCAACCTGGAGGACGTCGAAAAAGGACTCGAAGCTGCACCTTGGTCAAAAAGCTGCATGATGGTGGTCTTAGTTCTGGGTTTGAAGGTACTCACCTGCGCTCAATCCGCTTGTAAGCGTGCGTGATGGCAGCTTGTGTGCCTGCGTATGTTCCCTCGAGGATATCGCCGCCACCTCTGATGGGATCCTTCTCCAGACCATCAGGGTTTGGCTTGAAAAAGATACCTAGCTTAACAAGCTCTCCGTCAAAGACACCCGGATCAATGTCCCAGAAAGGGTGTTCAGAGATCTTGGCTCTGAGTTCTGCTTTTCGCTTCTCTAGAGACGGTTGTTTGAGGATATCTTCGACGGTTGGTAGGACCGAGGTCCCGCGCGGTGTTGGGAGAGCAAGATTGAGTATGGTCATTGTGGATTACGGGCAGCAGCAATCTCTTCCGATGGGTCTAGAAAGGGGCGATAATGATGACATTGGTATCCATTACTGGGTTGAGGGGCAGCTGATATGTATATTTGTTGGTCTTAGGGTCGACACTCTGTGACTGCCATGTTTATGTCTGACGCTGAGAATGCGTCGAGACTAAAAACATGACAGATCCGTTGCGCGAACATCCCGGCCTGCGAAACGGCCGTGAAGAAAATTCCTCACGGAGTATCGGATCATCAGAGTTACCACAGCGATAGGAAGATACGTATGCCCAGTCTCGGGACAGGAATCGATGGCTTTTTGTTACCCTAGTGAGAGATCAAAACCTTTTGGGTCTCGTAAAACATTGTCGCTGCTGCTCATGCCAGACCCGCCTCCACATTGGCCTAAGAATGTTGTCTGATTGTGCGGCTGAGTTGCGGCGCCCGCTCCCGTGCCGCCCATGGCTGCATTAGCGGGGCTGATGAAGTTTTGGTCACCTCTTTAGTCTCATTCACGTGCCCCAGACGTTGAAACAGTGTGTGACCTCAATCATATTTGGGCTAGACAATTCGCCTTGGCCGGACAACATCTTCATGTGCTCAATCAAGGACGAGAAGGATCCTTGTGATACAAACATGGAGTCAGCGACGGATGCTAGAATTTCTTACCTGGTCTTTTCGCTCACGATATCCATCGTGTTGTCCATGTAAGAATCAACATGCTTGGAGCTGTGCGGAAGAATTTAAACGGGGTCATGGGTAATATTATGCCACGTGAGGTGCATTCACCGGGCCTTTGAAAAGAAAAGAACCTGGGACCTTTTCCAAGCTGCGCCAACTCTTATAGACATCTCATGATGTACAACGATGCTATCACGACATCATCTGGCCAGAAAGTGACAGGTTTGCTAAATCATTTCATCTGAATTGATTGTCTATTCCGGTTTCGCCCAGATCTCAGTGACAGACTGGTAATGCTTTCACTTGTCTGTCTATGGTTTTCCAAGCTGCGCGTCCGAAACAATTGCAGAAGCAATCTTGAGGCTACTCTGATAACGTAACAGCTGCGAATAACTTGCGAATATAGGATTGGGCCCTCGACGCCCGGGTTCAGGCTCGTTCGAACGCAAATCCTCAAGTCATGTCTCGCAGCGCTTCAGTTCAGCTGTAACTCTTCCTTACAGTAAAGGAGACAAACTGTAAACTGCGGGGGCACAGATACAACGCGCAACCCGAGTCATCTTCAAATGGCCCGACAGTGAACTCGTTTTGGTCTGGGTAAGAAGGAATGCAAGACTGGAAGTTTGAAGGGGAGGTCGCAAGGAAGTAGGCGATAGTCCGGGACATCGGTACCCAGCATTCTGGGTCGCCGGGCTGACAGAATCGTCCGAGAAGGCGAGATGAGACTTGTTGCCTTGTTTCGCTTTTGATAATATCCCTTTTGAGACGGAAAAAGAAGTTTACTTCGGTGTCAGAAAAAAGCACGACTCACGCAATGGTCTGTTGTAAAAGGGACATGAGTTGATCGTTCTACTCCGAAACATGAGATGGCCGGCCCACCCGGATGAATCCGGTACTCCGAACCCTATCATATGGTATCTAGAAGACTTTATTGGTGTTTTCCTTACCTCAATTTTTACTTTCTCAGAGCTGTACAGCTTCATGTATTCCACCCTCCGACGAGATTTACTTTCATTAAAGAGTCCGAAGGTCCTTTTACAGCTCCGATTCCCAATTTCACCTGACTATACCAAGCCCACCTGCGACAATGAAATCGTTTTCGGTATCCGCCCTATTGTTTGCTTTTGTTTCTGTTGCCAACAGTCTGCCACAAGTACCTTCGGATGGCTGCGATTCTGTCGCTATTTGCAATGACGTCTGCGGCAAGCAGGGACTGGTGGGTCTTCTCTATGTCTCCTCCCCCGTCTATGGGTCTTTGAATGCTCGGTATTGATTTACCATTCTTCTGCAGAATCGAGGTGGAAGCGCGTGCACTGGAAATAACCAAGCAAACTGCATATGCGTCCCTAAGTAAGCAAAGATAGACATGGCTGGTACTGGTTGACGGACGTTGCCTTTGGTGAAATTTCCCCATGTTTTTTGAGCGTTTGGTAGACGTTCGATGCTTGCGTAGTCCTTGCAATGATAGGATGTTGCTGAACAACCATCGCTGGCCAAGTCCTCTGCGCAATAGTGGTCTGGCCATCTCAACTTAGCATGGGCATAAGAGGCATTGTAGATGTTTCAATGTCCTCGAAGGTCCAAAGGCTTGCCAACAGGAGATGTGCTATCTTGGAGGTGCTTTTGTGGAGAAAATCGGTCTGAGGATCTCACACAAAGGATTCCATGTTAACTAATATAAAAAGGCAAGTGACCTTGAAGGTGATGGTTCTCCGCAGTTATAGCAATTATCAGTCTCGACTTATACCATGCCGGGAGAGGGATGACAAAGGTACTTCACAACTCTCAAAATACAGCGAAGGGCAGTCTCAAGTTTTTGATTTTGAGATTCCAAAATTAAATCGACGGGATGTTGCGATTACCCATATATGCAAAAGGGAAGGCCCTGGCCAGGGATCGAA
>JAIMZG010000072.1:0-16868 GCA_020466075.1 Colletotrichum coccodes | reverse complement strand
GCTATCGCTACTGGGCTGGGGGGGAAAAAGAGAGAGCAAGAGAGGAGGGAGGCGAACAGGTTGTAGCCGAGGGCGGATTGGAGGAGAGAGCACGAAGAGGGGGAGAAACCAAATATCAGCGATCACTCCGGGACGAGCATGAGGCAGGAGTAAGTGGGTATACGGCCTTTGCCAAATCGAATGAAAAACTCGTGAAGTAAATGAGAATCTGACGGGGCCGACTGAATTCTGTGAAGGACACCGAGCAGCCACGACGGTGGTGCAGACATACGATGTCACAGCTTCCCTTACCACCTCCAGCAAGGCGAGATTTGCGTTGCAAGGCGTGGAATAGAATTCAAACCAGGGAAGAAAGACGCCTGCAGTACCACGGACGTTTCCAGTGGATGTCGTCGATATTGTGCTGGCGGATGGGAGACGGAGTTGCAGGAAGCAGACATCCATCTATCCGGCCAGGGATGGGATCTCTGGGCGGGGTAGGGATGTGGGTCGTTTTCATCATCTTCTTGCCGTTTTGGGACGACGCCGAAGTCGATATGAAGACATTCAACTTTCATGCCGCGAGGCAGAACTGCGTCATAACAGTGGTGGATCCAAGGCGTCTCCCGTGCCGCGTCAGACACGAACGGCTTTGAAGCCTCTTGTGGTGGTGATGTGAAGGGCTGAAATGGTCCGGGCAACGGGTGGGATACTGTCTCGCAGCGTGTCACAGTTCGCGGGCATGGCCAGTACAAGAGAAAGTAAAAGGTACAGATCCAGTCCGTTCCCATGACTGCTAGAAACAAATGCGGCGCGAGGCATATAGGACAGACCTGGAAGAGCTTCCGGACGACGAATCTATTGGACGAAGTCGTAGCCTAGATCCTTCAGCCCACACAAGCTACACAAATCCTTTTGGGAAGCGCAGAACCGGTCCATGGAAATTGAACGACACCACCCGAAGATTGGCCGCTGTCACCAAGACTTTGATGCTTCTTGGCAAACGAACAGACGATTCTTCGTCCTGGCCGGGCGTGGGTGGCTTGCCATTCACGTGAGCGAGTGGCTTAGCTGAAGGGAAAGAGAAAAGAGGCGCAGCCGGTGCCATTCAGTCGGGCACAAACAGAAGTCAGGGCCGGGGCCTTGGCCACTGGACGAGACGCATCTCGGCGTAATGAGTGAGTGAAGGCCTGGGCCCGCAGATTGGACGGTACGTGAGCGATGGACGGATAAGATGTTTAGTTAGTGATGGTCCCCCAAAGTCCCATGCGACTTGCATCGTGTGCCGCTCCTCTGCAGCCACTAATTTCCAGTCTCACCGTTCGGTCGGCAAGGACGGGTTAGACCAAGACGGTAAAAGATGTTTGAACGGATAAACGGCCAGGTTAGCTGACCTTTTTATGGGCTCTTGTCGATGCGCTGATGTGCTGGAAAAGCTTGTCTGTATGTCTAGTATCTCAGGCACGCTATGCTATCCACTGTGTAGTCGGCTTTGGACCTGTGCACCCAGCGAAAGCCGGAATACCATGAACAGATTGGGGGCCGAAGAGCCATCACCTCGCCTTTCGCTACGAGGTAATCATCCCATGTCGGCGTCGCCCGTGATGCTAGTTTAGATCTACTTATGGGTAAATATTGCCACCCCTGAGCCGGCGCAAATCCCTCCACTTCCTCTTTGAGGGCTTCCGCGCATCAGCGGGTGCAGAGAATGGCCTCAACTCGTCTCGCTCCCCCGGACCATTAGACAGGAGAAGGCCAACAAGTCGCCGAGAGAGCAGGCAGGTTTTAAAATTGCCATCACATCTTGGCCAGAAAGGCCCGTCTTGGGGTCGCCCCCTCTTCCGATCTCTCCACCAACTGGGCTGAAGAAATACTCAAAGGTCGACTCCAAGGCCGGAACGACGGTCAGCTTCAGTCGCCCAAGGGACCGGGGGGGCCCGGCTCTGCGGTGCATTGGCGCCGCTGACAGGCAGCTGGTCCTGGCTATTTCAGGGGGTCCGGCCAGTTACAGGAAAGGAACCACCCCTATTGTGCCCGTCGCTTAACCGACTTTTGGACGCTATTCCTGTTCCTGTTCACCCAACAGCCCGGCCCATTTTGCCGTGCAGCGCCAGCGTACTAGGTAGTAGAGACCGCGCCTGGGCTGCCCACTGAA
This sequence comes from Colletotrichum coccodes, assembly GCA_020466075.1. Classification (NCBI taxonomy): domain Eukaryota; kingdom Fungi; phylum Ascomycota; class Sordariomycetes; order Glomerellales; family Glomerellaceae; genus Colletotrichum; species Colletotrichum coccodes. The sequence goes on along the minus strand of JAIMZG010000072.1, from coordinate 14,734 downwards.
GAGGCGCTTGCCCTTTTGGGAAGGAGTGACTTGATGTGATCACAGCCGCCCACCTCGTCTCTTCCATCGTCACCTTTGCAACTCTGCTCACCACGGCGCCATCGCTCGCGTTGTGTGCGCACCCACCCGCTAACACATGCATCCTCCACCATCACCACTGCAACCCGTGCCGCTCGTGGGCATCGACGCCTTGCCAAACTAACGTGTGCTCGTGCTACCTCTCAAGTGCGAGGTAGTCCGCATCGGGGGAAATTGGTCTCCTGCGCCTTTGCCATGGTTTACATGGGCAATATTCCTCGACTCTGCCCCCGATGTAGCTAGTCACCACATCGCCGTGCCGCTCTCTGGGGAGAGGCAACGGCTCAGTTATGAACGGGGGTTTCCTCCCGCCCTTCTCTGCCTTCTTCTCTTTTTCTTGCTTCTTCTTCACCCCCATCTCTGTTCCTGTCAAGAAGCCAGAGACGACGGCGTGCGTTCTCAGTCGTGCAGACATTTTTGTTTGCGTCCTTTCGTTGATCCTAGATCACCATCACACTCTTTCCACGGCCTAGGCCACCTTACAATCGTTGCAAGAAAATACTTGCGGGCACGCCTTAATTCTCTAATCACCAACCGTAACCATGCTCTTCAAGAAGTCCTTCCTCGCCGTCGCCGCGGCCATCAGCCCGGCCCTGGCCCATTCCTCGTCTCAACCCCAGAGCAAGGCGCCCTCGGCTTTTGGTGGACTTAACCTCTACTGGGGACAGTACGGAGATCCTTCCGACAGGCTTTCCAGCTACTGTGACGCCTCCGGCGTCACCTCCGTGTCTCTGTCCTTCGTCACCTACTCTCCCAAGAACGGGGGTGGATACCCAGGCACCAACTTCGCCGGCCACTGCGGCGGCGAGGTCTACTACAAGGACCCCAAGACTGGCAAGGATACCTTGTTGATCATGAACTGCGACTACATCAAGCAGGACATCAAGCATTGCCAGGCCAAGGGTATCAAGGTTCTTCTGGCTATCGGCGGTTACTGCCCGGCTGGCGGTCCCTGCAGCTACGACATCGATACCGAGGCTGAGGGACACGAGTTCGGCGAGCTGCTGCACAAGACTTTCGGTCCTTACGACGCGAGCTGGACCGGCCCTCGCCCCTTCGATATCAGCAGCACCGAGCACGTTGCGTCGACGGCTTCGACTTCGACCTTGAGTTCAAATACCGTACGTTCGAGGCCTTGGCCCTTCATGAGATGAACGAGACTAACACGGACAACAGCCGACCAGAAGCCCTGGATCAAGATGGTTGAGAAGCTCCGCAGCGTCGGGATCTACCACATCTCTGCCGCCCCTCAGTGCCCGACTTCGGACGCTTGGTTCCAGCTCAAGGAGCTCATCTACAACGCCCAGTTCGACTCCCTCTTCATCCAGTTCTACAACAACCCCGGCTGCCAGGTCTCCGACACCCCCAACTACGACGACTGGGAGACCGTCATCTCGCAGACCTCTAAGAGCAAGGACGCCAAGCTCTACATCGGTGTCCTCGCCAGCACCGCCGCCGGCTGGAATGGCTACGTGCCTCCCTCCAAGGTCAAGGAGCTGATCTGCAAGTACAAAAGCAGGCCGCACTTTGGAGGTGTCTCCATCTGGGACGCCACCCGCGGCGCCATGAACCAGATCGACGGCCAGGCTTTCCACGAGGCCGTCGCCGATGCCCTCGAGTACGGCTGCGACCCCATCCCTCCCAAGACGTCCACCACCAGCGTCTCAACCTCGACCTCGTCCTTGATCTCTTCGACCAGCACCTCTGCCGTCGTTTCTACCACTGCTTCGGCGAGCTCCAGCTCCGAGGTTTCTAGCTCCAGCTCCTCGACGTCTGCTTCTGCTTCTGCTACCGCTTCCGTTTCTGCTACTGCCTCCCACTCCAGCACCGACTCCGCCTCTGCTTCCGCCACCGCCTCTGCTTCCGCCTCTGCCTCCGCTTCCGCCTCCGACTCGGCCAGCCACACTAGCACCATCACCTCGCTGAGCAGCAGTACTAGCGAGAGCGCCTCTGCTACCAAGTCTGCCACCGCCTCCGACACGTGCGACGAGGATGACGAGGACTTTCCCACTACGACTTTGAGCAACTCTCACTCTGCCACTGCCACCGTCACTGGCAGCGCTACTGGTTCCACTGGCTCTGCCGATGTCACCGAGACCGCTTCTGGCAGCAAGACGGCTTCCGGCAGCAAGACGGCTTCCGGCAGCAAGACGGCTTCCGGCTCTGCCAGCTTCACCGACAAGGGCACTGACGGCAGCTCTGCCACTGGCTCTGCTACTGCTTCCGCTACAGGCCCTGCTACTGGCTCTGCCACTGGTTCTGTTACTGGCACCGCCTCCGTCACCGAGTCTGCCAAGAACACTCTCACTTCCTCCGAGGAGCTGACCACCAGCACTGTCTACACCACCAAGATCACCACCGTCACTTCCTGCAAGCCCGAGGTGCCTTGCACGACGGGCCAGGTCGTCACCGAGACCATCCCGTGGTACACGACTGTCTGCCCCGTCACGTCAACGACGTCTGCCGTTGCTGTGCCCACGATCACTTCTCTTCCTGCCCCTCCCCCCCAATGGATCACAAGCACCGTCTACACAACAAAGACCTACACCATCACCTCGTGTGCTCCCGACGTACCATACTGTCCCGTTGGCCAGCTTACCACACAGGTTGTTCCCGCCTACACCACGGTCTGCCCTTACACCAGCACGGCCCCTGGCGGTAGCAAGCCTTCGGGCGATGCCCACAACCCTCCTAAGCCCTCTGGTGATGTGCCTCAGCCCCCCAAGCCTACCGGTGAGGCTCCCAAGCCCACCGGCAGCCAAGGAGGCGACAAGCCTTCGGGCGATGTTCCCAAGCCCACCGGCAGCCACGGCGGCAACAAGCCTTCGGGCGATGTTCCTGCGCCTCCCAAGCCGACCACTACTCCCGCCGGTCCTGGCGGGGATAAATGCCCCGGCGGAAAGAACTGCCCGGGCGCGAGGAGGACAAGACGACGTTCGTCTACACGACGCTGACGGTCCCTGTCACAGTCGGCAAGCACAACTCCACACTCCCGGGTACCGGCTCCAACTACAAGCCCACCCCTACGGGCGGTTTCCCCAGCTACATCACGGCTGCTCCCCTGCCTAGCAAGCCTGTCCAGGCCGGAGCCGCCAAGATCGGTGCCTTCGGCGTTGCGGGCTTTGCTGCCGTTGCCGCTGCTCTTCTTTTGTGAAGCGGCTGAGGGTTGATGTTCGACTTGGGCGGAGTTTCAGCACTTTTCTGCGTTCGATTCATGAGATGTATTAACATGACGCCTGTTCTCTATGTATACTGCATTCTGGTCACGTAAAATGGCGGACTTGGTCCCCGGAATCTTCATGACGGGGCATTGGCCTTTTGGATACCTGGGCTCTCTAATAGGAATCTTCTATGAACACACTAAAGCAGTCTTCCGCCGTTATCACAAGTTTTGATGCGTCGAGGTATGCGCAGGCGACGAAGTCGTGACCTTGATAGACTCCCGAGTCTCCGTGTCCCGTGACAGGCGAATTGAGGTGCTGGGGTGAGTTTCACGACCAGATGAGCGAGCCCGGTAGATCTTTGAAGATGACACCAAGAATAAGCTTCCCCCGCCCCAAGGTCTCATCCCAGGCCAGGCCAGGCCAGGCCCTACCAGGCAACGAATGCGCGCGATTCCCTGCTGCGACGGTTACCTCACAGGGCGATCTTGGCCAACCCGTCCCGATGTGGACGGATGACAGGACAGTCACTCTTCAGCTCCGTGTGGTTCTGGTCCACCAACTGACGCCACAGGCACCCGAGAGTTACCCTTTCCCACCATCCCTAGGTACGTACCGGAAAGGGGACAGCGGCAGGCATGAACAGGGTCGCTTCATTCCGCTTCCATGGAAGTGGATGGCTCGTTTTCATTGGCCGGAGGGGCTGGGGCCGTGTAGTTTCGTCACCCACATCCAGGACGGAAACGTCATTTTCTTGGACTTGCTGCAAGGACGACCTCATGAACTTGAGAGGGAGGGGAGGAATGAGGGGGCGCATGCCCTCCCTGCCCGGAGCGGACGCTGGACAGTGAGCACGGCATCCCAAGACGAGGCTTTTGGGGCAAACGCACTGGAATAGAGGTGGGGGGAAGGCGCTGTGTTCCATCGTCGTCGTCGTCGTCGTCGTCGTCGATGTCGGGACAAGGCCCAGGAGAGGTTCTCAGGTTGATCAACGGGGCTATGTAAATTAGCGCCGGTACCTCGCTTTCAAGTGTTCTTTATCATAACCCAGTAGGTGATTTGGGTAATGCAATGCGGAAAGAGAACAAGAGATGGGGACAAGAAAGAAGCAGCTGGGTGCCGCCATCCCGTGTCCCATCCCACCTTTTCGTCCTCGCTTTCGTTCTCGTGCAACTTGCAGGAACTTGGCAGTAAACAACAACACGGCGACCACCACCACCACCACCAAATCCGGCTTCTTTGCTTTGCCCTGCTTGGATTCCCTTCCTCTCAGCATCAATATCGATTGTCCAGCCCGTCGCTTGCACTCATCTCCCTCGCGAGCTGATTATTCACTAATTGTTCCACTCCCCCCTCAGCAAACTCGGTTCTCTGGTTGTCGCCGACCGAAGCACGTCTCACAAATTACAATTCCCCAACCCGCGTGCTCATCCCCTTCCTCCTTCTCCCCCTCCTCCAACACCTCCACTCCCTCCCTGACTGACCCATCAGCTGGTCCGGGAGCCCCCAATATTCCTGCGAGAGCATAAACTACCTTAACCCATCGGTCCCATCCCTTCAAACCGCCCGTCCCTGGTTCACCTGCTGCTCCATCCATTTACATTACCTACGGAGTACGGATCCAGACGACTCATATAAACTCACACTATCTTTACGAGAGAGTGGGGATCGCGCTTTGCTGGCCCGCGTCGCAAGGTAGTTGCTCCGCCCGAAGCTTGGCTTCTTTGCTGCCTCTGCAACATGTCGGACGCTGGCGATAGGTACGTGATGATTTCTCCATTGTTGTGCATTTCTGCTGTCATACACCGCACTCGTCCCCTCTACTATCATCTCCCCATCACCGTCCGCTGTAGCGTGTCCGTTACCGAGAGACGCTGCTGCAGACATTCCACGCAGCCTGCAGCAACGGCGACATCAGCTTTCGGAGCCCGACCTTGGCGGCAGGCAGGCTAACCCTCTCCTGATTCCAGCACCCACAAGCGGTCAAAGTCGGCCGCTGCCCTCTCCCTCCTGCGACGAAATCACTCCCGCGGCGACGAAGATCCTTCCAACTCGGATGACGGTGCGCCGCTGACGTCGCCACCATCCGCAGCGGCATCCCAGACAAACATATCCATGGCCCAAAACGCCCCCCGCGGCAACGGGGCCAAGAGGCTCTCCATCTCCCCTTCCATGGGCCGAACCCCCTCCCACAACAGCCCACCGTCCGCGACAGCCTCCAAGATGAGCACTACGGCCGCGCCCAGCGAAAAGGGCATCTCTCTCGAGCAGTCTGTTCGCAAGTTCCGCATCGTCGAGGCCCTGCGGAGCGGCGACACCGCCTCCATCTCCAAGGCGATACGGGACACCGCCGAGGGCGGCCCGCGCACGAGCATCTCCTCCATCAACACTCTCAGCGGTAGCGGCCTGGACGATACGACCGTCCTGCACCTTGCGATACAATGCGCCGAGTACCAGGTCGTCGAGTACGTGCTGTCCGACGGCGCCGGAACGATCGACATCAACGCGAGGGACAAAGACGGCAATACCCCGCTGCACGTCGCCGCAACCCAAGGCCGGACCCAGGTCGTCAAGCTTCTGCTCGACCAGAAGGAGATCAACGACGCCGTCGCCAACTATCACGGCAAACTGCCCATCGACGTCGCCCGGAACCCCGACATCTTCCAGCTGCTGCAGCTCTCGCGGTCGCTCTTCGCCGAGAACAAGGTCAGACAGATCCAGGGCCTGATTGCGCAGAATGACTACAAGGCATTGGAGACTGTGTTGGAGGAGCCCCGCCTCAAGCAGATTCTCGACATCAACAGCACCGAGTTCGCGACCGAACCTACGACCGTCCAGGCCGGCGGGACCCTGCTCCACGAGGCGGCCCGCAAGAAGAACACCCAGCTGATCCAGGTCCTGCTCCTCCACGGAGCTGATCCCTTCCGCAGAGACCGTAAGGGCAAGCTTCCTCAGGACGTCACGAAGGACGATGTTACGCGCGCCATGCTCAAGAGATCCCCCGCTGCCGTCGCGGCTCAGAGAGGCATACAGGAGAAGGCCGTCCTCGGCCAGGCGGCTTCCCAGGGCGCTGGAGCTTCCGCGCCCGGGGACCCCGTGGCTGGACGGGAGGCGCGGGAGATGAAGGGCTACCTGAAGAAGTGGACGAACTACCGCAAGGGATACCAGCTCCGATGGTTCGTTCTCGAGGACGGTGTCCTGAGCTACTACAAGCACCAAGACGACGCCGGCTCTGCCTGCCGCGGCGCCATCAACACGCGAATCGCCAAGCTGCACATGAGTGCCGACGAGAAGACCAAGTTCGAGATCATTGGAAAGTCCTCCGTCAAGTACACCCTCAAAGCCAACCACGAGGTTGAGGCGAAACGCTGGTTCTGGGCCCTGAACAACTCGATCCAATGGACGAAGGATCAAGCCAAGGAAGAAGAGCGGCAACGCGCCCGCGGCGCCGAGCTCCTCAGGCAGGCGAAGGCTGAACAGTCTGGAAAGTCTGACCTTTCCGCCAACGAGGCCCACAGTGAGAGTGTCAGCGTGGCCGACACAAGAAGAAGCAGCGTGCAGCTCCCCAGGACCATGTCGCACAGCAAGATGTCTGTCCCCAGAAGCGACTTCGCCGGCGCAAGCACCGTCGCTAGCAACGACGACGACTTCGCTGACGCGGCGACGGACGCCGGTCAGTCCAGAGCAACCAGAAACGGCCACCTTGCGCATGACGACGACGATGACGATGACGACTTTGAGGATGTCAGCAGCCGTGAAGAGCCTGCGGGCAATAAGGACGCCTTCAACATCACCGCTCAGTCCGCCAAGCTGCAACTCGACACCATTTCTGCGGTCAACGCTGCAATGCTGGCCGAGGCTTCCAAGAACCCCAACACCGTTGTCTCTGACGCGAAGGTCACGCAAGCTCTTACGACTTACGATGCAGCTGTCAGAAGTCTCACTGGGCTTATTGGGGACCTGATGCGCATCTCCAAGGATCGCGACGCCTACTGGCAGTACCGTCTGGACCGCGAGATCGACATGCGCCGCATGTGGGAGGAGAGCATGGCCAAGGTCGCCAAGGAGCAGGAGATTCTGGAGGAGCGCGTTGACCAGGCCGAGGCCAAGCGCAAGGCTGCCAAGCGTGCACTCCGCGAAGTTATGAACGAATCGCCGGTGGTCGCCAGTCAGAAGGTCGAAGGGGACAACAAAGTCGACGGCACCGAGACTGTCGAGGCTGCCGTAGGAGCCGATGACGACCTCGCAACCCGGCCCAAGTCGCCCAGCAGGCCTCTGTCGAGGAAGCAGACGGTTCTGGATCAGCTCGCACTGTCGGATTCTGAGTCGGAGGACGAAGACGAGTTCTTTGACGCCGTGGACGCCGGAGAGGTCGAGGTCAGCCAGTTGCCGCCATCCGATGTTACTGCCACCCCCCAGGAGGAGAAGAATGAACAGCAGCTGGTCGTCTCTGGCGGTATAGACATCAGCAGTTCTTTCAAGGGCTACGAGAATGGTATTAGAACGCGGCTGAAGATGGATGCCGATGACCGGCCCAAGATCTCACTTTGGGTAAGTCTGCACGATACCAGTGCTTACTGGCTTCAATTCACTAACCTGTGCGCAGGGTATCCTCAAGTCCATGATCGGAAAAGACATGACAAAGATGACACTGCCCGTGTCTTTCAACGAGCCGACTTCGCTTTTGTACCGCGCCGGTGAGGACATGGAGTATGTCGACCTCCTGGATCAAGCTGCGGACCGATCCGACTCGATCGAGCGTCTCATCTACGTGGCCGCCTTTGCTGCCAGCGAGTACGCGTCTACAATCGGTCGTGTCGCAAAACCCTTCAATCCTCTGCTCGGGGAGACCTTTGAGTACGTCCGACCTGACAAGAACTACCGCTTCTTCATCGAGCAGGTCAGCCATCACCCGCCTGTTGGTGCTGCGTGGGCCGAGTCTCCCAAGTGGACCTACTGGGGTGAATCGGCCGTCAAGTCCAAGTTCTACGGCAAGTCCTTTGATATCAACCCTCTTGGCACGTGGTTCTTAAGACTTCGGCCTACGGCTGGAGGCAAGGAGGACCTCTACACCTGGAAGAAGGTCACATCCTCTGTCATTGGCATCATCACCGGTAACCCGACCGTGGACAATTACGGGCCTATGGAGGTCAAGAACTGGACAACAGGCGAGGTGTGTCAGGTGGAGTTCCAGCCGCGTGGCTGGAAGGCATCCAGCGCATACAAGATTTCAGGCAAGGTCCTCGACGCGACGGCAGGGTGCGATACAGTCTGGGAGGCCGCTGGAACTCCAAGCTGTATGCTCGTCTGACCCCCGGCTACGAGGCCACGGTCGAGGACCCCGGCGACTCGGCGTCGGTCCACAAGGGCAGCATCACCGACCCCAACAGGGCGTTCCTCATCTGGCAGGCTAACCCCCGCCCGCCCAACATCCCCTTCAACCTCACCCCCTTCGTGCTCACCTTTAACCATATCGACGATAAACTCAAGCCGTGGCTGCCGCCAACGGACTCGCGTCTGCGACCGGATCAGCGCGCCATGGAGGATGGCGAGTACGACTTAGCCGCCGAGGAGAAGAACCGTCTGGAGGAGGCACAGCGCGCGAGGAGACGGCAGCGCGAGGAGAATGGCGTTGAGTTCCGGCCGGCGTGGTTCGAGAAGGCGACGTGTGAGATCACGGGCGAGTCCTACTGGAAGTTTAATGGCAAGTACTGGCAGCAGAGGGAGAAGGCGGGACCAGAGGGGAACCCGCAGCAGGCCTGGGACGGCTTGGAGCCCATTTACGAGAGCGTTGAATAGGAACCTCCTGTCGTTGTTTTGGGCGTTCCAGAGAGGCTTCTGGGTAGGTTTCCCGAGAGAGGTTCGAAGAAGGAGGTATTGGAGAGGACGGAGGTGCGGCTGTCGGAGGGGCCGAGAGGTATCCGGTGGACTGTTACCGAGAAATGGTAGTTTCTCTGGAGCCTCAGAAGCCGGATTCGACAGTGTAACATAGATGATGATATTGAAATAAGCAATCGCTCGCTCTTGGCAGATTCTGGTCTTCTCGATACTGTTGTGTACTGCTGTTTCGGTGCCTGCGTCCTCAATGTTGGTGCCTTCTCTTCGGTGTACGACACAACGAGTGAGTGGAGGTGGGGAGGGGCCTCAGCTAGATGTGTGTGAGGTGACTTCCTGCCTCCTTTTGGCCAAGCTACAAGGAAGACGTCGATGGAGGGTTTGAGGATCAAGTTGAACACATAATAAACCGACCATTCTGAGAAAAGCCCAGGAACATCCGACACCTACAGCCGATTGTCTCCACTATATCGTAGTCAGAACGGCCATTCCCAGGAGCAAAGCCATTGCAGCCAAAGTTATGATCCCCCCACCTGTGATGCGGTTGACAGCACGCGGGCAAGCCGAATGGTCGTCATGGTTGGGCCGCGGGGTAGAAGCAAAGTAGGTCAAAAAATTTCTCAATTCATGATAAATCAAAGGTACATTCTGCCGATCGATACATACCAGTTGGACAAAATAGGCTGGCTGGCTGGGCACCATCGGCAACGGCCAGGTCTACGCAGGTGTTACGCCTCTAGACATATCCGTGTATCTGGGGTCAAGAGGCCGTGCGGAGAGGTGACGGGCCCCGTGTGTTTATGATGTATATTGGCTTTGTATATCTGGGTAAAGGCCAAATAGTAGGAAGTACTTATCCTCGTCTTGATGCATGATTAAGGCCACAAGGCTCCCGACTTTACCAAGACCACACACTGTGTCAGCTTTGACAACATATCAAGTGTTTCCTCAGACGGTGCACGTAGAGGATTGATAGTGATCAAGAACGTGGGTGCTACCAAACGAGCATCACCAGCGGCATCATCATCATGGAATCCCAACTCGCTTCAAATGCTACACGGGGACGGAAGATCAAATCTTTGTGAGGTTTTCTTATCGGCGGGACCCTTATGCCTTGAGGATATTGCATGAACGCCGAATTAGTGAGCCCTTGTTGAAGACCCTGACATGCTGCATCGTCTTGGCGGCACAAGTAGCGAGTTTCCTCACCCTTTTCTCGGCCGCAGGGAAACTGTCTGCTTGGGTTTCTTACAGGTTCAGGAGGGTCTACGAAGAGACCCTGTTCGTATCCCAAGGCTTCACCTTTGCTTTGCGACAATTGAGAATACATGACTGTCATACCATGCCATCCACACTGGCCCTGGTGTCAGAGTGATGAAGTATGATCAGTGCTGACGAAGGTCGGCTGGGGGGGGGGGAGGGGCCGAGATCCGCCAAGAAGCTCGTGATGCCGTCGGGATTCGGGCACGGTGGAGGTGCGTACATGCGCCGGCTACGGCGTCGGTTTGGCATGCAGCGTCCAGGATGCCTTAGCGATCCCGGGTGCACCTCGGTGAAGGAGGTGGGGCTCGGCGTAGGCGATGACATGAAGTGTCTCCACTTTTGAACCTCGGCACTCTCCTCGCTTGGACACTGGCCAATGGGTGATACATTTAGGGGACCTGGTCGCGCCTCGACCGGATTCCTGGGTTCACAAGCGAACATCCTCACATCGTAGAGACCTCACACCGTCCATCTCGTTCCAGTCGTTGAGTTCCTTTTCGATTGGCTTTCTCGTCGGTTCAAAACTTGTAGGATTGAGAAGTGTACAGAAAAGGCCAAGTTTGACGTCGCGAAACGCCAAGACACTACTCGTGAAGAGGTTTATTGAGCTCAAGACTGGCCCATCATCCACGACGACGGACGACAACGATATAAAGGCAGAATCTGGAAAGCAATAGAGACAATATGGCTTCCGGAAGATCCACCATCATCAGACCGCCTCCGGATGACCCCAACAAGAGCCCCATTGAGAACGTGTTGGAGGTGACGGAGCTCGGTGTGCTTGGTCCGGTAAGTGATATCTGGCATCTACGCCCATGTCAGGCGTACATCGATGCCGGCCACCCCTCCTCTTCGAAATCGCGCGTCGTGCACTCGTAAACGGGGCATACAAGCTAACACCCTGATAAGGACATCTTCACCAACACCCGCCAGCCATGGCACCCGCCCGGCGCCCGCGGTATCTTCGGCGGCGCCGTCATCGCCCAGTGCCTCGCCTCCGCGCAGAAGACCGTACCCAACGACTTCTTCGTCCACTCCTGTCACTGCTACTTCCTTCTCGCGGGCTCTTCTGAGATTCCCATCCTATTCCACGTGGAACGGGTGCGCGACGGACGCTCCTTCGCGACGCGCACGGTGCAGGCCCGCCAGCGCGGACGGTGTATCTTTACGACGACGGTCTCGTTTGTCAAGGAGGGCAGCGGCGGCGAGAAGCAGGTCCGGCACGCGGCGCCGCTGCCGGAGGGCGTGAGGCCGCCGCCCGAGGATTGGAAGGGCGAGCCGGAATGGAGCACGCACTCGCCCTTCCAGACGCACCGCATCTCGATCGTCGGCGCGGACGAGGGCAAGAGGCTCGACGAGCTGAAGAGCCGGAACTGGGTGCGCGCGCGCGGCCGCATCTCCGTCAGCGGCGGGCACCAGGCGCACCTCAACGCGCTGGCGTACATGTCGGACAGCTACTTCATCGGCACCGTGGGGCGGATCCACAAGCTATGGAGGTTTCCCTTTAAGCCTGAGGAGTTTGATGACCTGCCCCCCGAGCTGAGGGAGCAGGTCGAGAGGTTGAACGAGTTCGAGGGCAACAGCGACGCGGGCGGGATGGAGTACTGGAAGACGAGGCCGCATCTGGGCATGATGGTCAGCCTGGACCACTCTATCTACTTCCACGAGCCGAGAAGGGTGAGGGCCGACGAGTGGATGTTTACAGAAATGCAGAGCCCGTGGAGCGGGGATGGAAGAGGTGTCGTGCTACAGAAGATCTTCGCGGGAGACGGAACGCTATTGGCGACCTGTGTTCAGGAGGTGAGTTCTGACGTGCTCCGACTGGCCGTGAAAGACGAGTTATACTGACTGAATTGTTACAGGGCGTCGTTCGGTTGAAGCAGGAGGAGGATGACGAGAAGGAACCCAAGCCAGGTTGTAAAACGGAACAAGGGCTTGTATGTGAGCTTGTAGAGGTATTGTACTATCTTCGAAACTGCTTTGACTACATGAATAGACCGAGACACCATTGTCCGCCATTCGCGAGTTCGTCTTATTGAAACTGGTGAGATTACGGAAGGCTCTCACGCAAACCCGAAGGACTTTGGCTTCGTTGGCAATCGAGACAAGGGCCTAAAGCTGCGAACTCACACAGACGGAGCAGAGTGCTCACTATCTCTCAAACAACATTGCGGATACCCGAAGCGAGCTAAGCTTGTGATGGAGACCAGAAACAACCGGCAAGCGCGGCCGTAAAAGGCGGGAAACTGCAGACACAGAGACGAGCAACCCCGGTCGGTTTGAACCGGGTACTACCGGCAAATGATGGACCCGTCGAGACTTTCAAACAAAACTTAACATCACAGTTGAAGCAAGCCGGGTCATTGACAGCGCATCGTTATACGCCTGGTTAAACTCCTTTCCGTCAATCTCTGCACCAACCGCCTTGAGCTTGAATACGTCGGTCTGGTTTGCTGGCAACCCCAAGCGAATTCGGCGGGCAAAGGCATGACATGAGCATGGGTACGAAGAGGCAACTTGTCGTGGACCTGGGCGGATCTGCAGTCGCCGGCCAACAGGGTGGTGGAAGAGCAGACGATCTTTACGGCGGCTACGACTTCCCAGAGTCTGAGGGAGCGTAGAGGAACGGATCAGGGCAGAATGAACGGAGAAACGCATGTCGATGTTGCCGAAGGAGAATCGGGGTTAACGAAATGGAGAAGCAAAGAGTGAGGAACAATGCTTTGAGCGAGTGGGCTGGCTGATAAACGACTATGGGCAAAGGGCTGGATAAAGAGGACGAAGCACATATATGGTCCCCGTGTCCAAGAACCCTGGCGCACCCGTCCTTGGGCCCTCTTGTTCTTTTGTGAGTTTGACAAGACTGTCGTGGTGAGGTCAAGGAGTCAGTTGCTGAGCGGGAAGGTCTCTGCTGCTCCGTTTGAGAACACCATACTCGGGCTCGCAATTCCTATAAAAGAAGAATTGCCCACTCTCTTCCAATGGGATCAACGAGTAAATCATAACCAAACCTTTCTCTCCACAGATTATGTGAGTCAAATCTAGAAGCAATATCAAGGTGTTCGCTCTTGTGAGCCTCGGTCCACGGTTTCCGCTTTAGTAGGCAGCAAAAAGACAACAGCGCCGAAAGAGCCGGAGTCGTACGACTGTACTCGATAACGGAAGCGAAAGGGCTTTTGAGACTTTCTCACGAGGCCTTGAATCATCATTCCTTGTTCGAGCGCCGAGTATATGGCTGGTCCGAGTCCCGCGACCACGGACATCTAAAGGAAGTTTCCCTCTCATAACATAACACGTAAGTGCCGTCGGGCAGTGGCGAACCTCGCGAGGATGCTGACATTCGCCTCTCCAATCCAATTCACTTTAATCTCTCCCCCATCCCAAGACCGTCTTCTCCAGCCCGCTATTCAAAATGACCTGGCTATTCGGCCCTCCTCCTCGCGCTCGTCTCCCGCGCCCCCAACACGCCCTCGAACAACGCGGACTCACCTACGTCAGCTACCGCGGCGAGATCGAGGCCCACGTATTTGACGGCAACATCCAGACCCTCACGCAGATGCCCCTTGCCGCCCGAACCAGGTCGGTCCGGGACCATCGCCTCGATTCCCGCCAGTGGCGGATCACCGGCCGCCGCGGCATCTCTACCGTGCACCTCGAAGTGTAGGCCACGGGCTACGCCAGCGACTTTTCCAACCTTGACGCCCAGTAGGAGCATTAAAAAGAGGACCCGGGTCTGTCGAGGGGTCGACAACGAGTTGGCTATCGGGCCCGGGGAGGAACTCGTATCCGGGAAGGCCGACATTCAGTATGGCTCTTGAAACGATACACCGCAACATCAACTACAGCTTGATCGGCAACTGACACAAGTTCAAGCGAGTCGACGCAGATTGTTTCATATATACTGGCCCTTCTCCGGGCAACATGTAGCTTGGATAAGTGCCGTGAGTGAGTGGGTTGGTGAAAGTGGATGTGCCTCTCGAGTGTGGGCCCGAAAGCCATGGGCTACTGAGGATGGATGGCACCGCATTCCGCAAATTTGCATCGCCTTGGCTTGTTTTTTTTTTTCATCCATGACCAACTGGAACACGGCATGATCTTTGGCAGCTTAATGGAAGACGTGTACATTACGAGTATCCCTAGTCCAGTTGCAGCAGGATATGTACACACATTTAACTACTGTTGAGTTGAATAAGCGGAGCAGCATCGGCACCGTTTTTTTGATGAAGTGATGCGAACCAAAAACATGTTCGTTGATTTCCTCTCCCTCGGCAAAGTGTGTAAAACGACTCTATGATGCTGAGACTAATAACAACGGGACCTAAGTCCACGTACGGGAGAGGAGGCATACAAACGGAGCAGCATTCAAAAAAGAAATGAAAAACATACAACACCAGGTA
>JAIMZG010000070.1:0-21484 GCA_020466075.1 Colletotrichum coccodes | reverse complement strand
CGTCGAATCGAAAAGTGCGGGAGGGGAGGTCGACGGGATGCAGAAGGGGTATATAGCATGTCTGAAAAGGCCTTACATTGAATATCTCTTGAGCCTGTTGAGGAGTGGTAGCCGCCATGCCAGCACCAGGGAGCTGGACGGCGGGGGCTGCCTGAACGGAAGCCATGACGGGCAGTGATTACTGCAAATCTATTGACTGCGTGAATCTCCAGAGATGCAACGGCTATCTCGCGCGCATTATCATGCGAAGGGCGTCGTGGGTATTGACAAGCGGAGCCGTGTTCAAAGTTGGTCGCGCTGGGCTCGTCGCGAAATGAGAGACTAGAAGGCTAATAGTGACAGTAGACGGTAAAATGCGGCGCGTCGTTGTCGGTACACAAGGCTCGGAGACGGCGACGTGGTTCGGGGGCGGCAAGCGCGATGGCGTGGTCGGGACGGAGACACGTCGGTCGCGTGGAATCAGGTTCGCCGAGATGGAAGGATGGAACTCAGCGGCAGAGGCGATGGGTGATGCGAATACGGTGCCGCGAGGCGGGAGGGAAAAAATGGGTGGAAGGGTGAATCGGACGCGAGGCGAAAAATTGGAGTCTGGGGAGGACAGGGCGCGGCGTCGGGGCGTTGCCTCGAGCGGGATGCGCGAGGAAATCGCGTGGAAAATGTTGCTAGACACTTTCCGAGATGGGTGTCGATGCCTGTAGAGGGGGTTTGGCGATTTTTCGATGCGCGCGGTGCCGGTTGAGATGGAGAGGTGAGGACAACGACAAGATTCATTGATGGTTGGTGCGGTCAGTCTGTGAAACTGCGGTCCCCGTAATTCTCAGCACAGCAGGATTTTTGATGCCTGAGGCAAGACACGCTAAGCTGATTATGTACAAGCGAAGGCGCTCGGGCCAGTTTCTTCCTTGATTCGCTGCAGGCAGGCAGGCACAGGCACCAGCAGGCCACTGGCGGGCTGGCTTCGGTTACTATCCGGGCCACACACACCTGGCACCTCAAACAGTCCCGTCAAATTGTGTGGCCTCTCGGGTAAGGTCCCTTTTCGGCCACCAAAGAATGCCAGGTCCTCGCCGCTTGGCATCTGTCGGCGCTCGTTTTCAGTAAGGTAAGAAGAGAGTTCGGAGTTGCCAGCGGATTGGAGACGCGTCAGTCTTCCCCGTCTACTCCAGTCGCGCGCCGGCTCAAGTACCCCGGGCCTGGCCGGATGAGTTGGCCGTGGCGGCGGGGATGTCCACACTTCTGCAAGTGCTTGCGTGCCGTCCTGCGTTTGACGGCTGCTCCCAGCGAAGCTAGATCCGATGAAAGATGAGCAAGTGGAGAGATCCCTCACACATGCAGGCCGCAAGGAACGCTTGCCACCTCAGTCAACTCCATCTCCCCAACGTTCTACTACTAACTCCATTATTCAGCTAGCCCTGCTCCATAGAGTATACTCCAGCCACCGTCTACTCTTTCTTCATCCAAATTTAAGCTCATACTCTTACCACGATCCCCAGATTCCCAGGACCGGTTACCGGAGCACATTGTCGGCACCCCATTCCTCACCGCTTCACCTTCTTCTTGTCCGGCCCTTCTTCTTCGTCGTCGCTCGCATCCGCATACTGAGTTACTGGCTGCGTTTTCTGCCACGCGGCAGTAAACATTGGATCTTTCTGCGCAGCATCGGCATACTTTAGGAGCGCTTCTCTAGGATCCTCGTGGAGCATCTTTGCCAGAGGGATATTCTCTGCAATATGCTTTTCGTCGGGCTGGTTCCTCATGAACGGTGTTTGCTCCAGGACAGCCGGTCTCCTGGGGTCTCTGGACTTGCCCGATGCCGTCACACCCGCGTTTCTCCTGCCGGCCATCACGCTACCCGGTGTGACAATAGAGTCTCCCGAGATGCCCGCCGACATGTCCGTCGTTCGGGAGGGATCGTCGTCAATGTGCCGCTTCTTTGGCGCCCGCGACATGACCTCAACAGCACCCCGAGAGGACATAGTCGGATTGTACAGCACATGTGTCTCGCCATTCGCTGAACCCGTGACAATCTGGTTAATCTTGGGGTGCCAGTCAACGGTGATTAAAGGCGCTCCCGGTGTGATTGGTGTGACGTGTTCAGGGCGCAGGTTTCCGGGATTCAAAATGTGCAAGTCGCCCGTTGCAGAACCCGTCAGGATGCTGGTAGAGTTGGGCGAGTATCTGATATTGCTCATTGGGAAATGATCAGACGTTGACGCATGGTCGACTGTGACGAGGGGCGTCTTGAATTTTCGTGTATCCCACAATTTGATCGTGTTGTCGCCTCCTCGCGTGACGACCATCCGCCCGTCGGAAGAGATATCGACGCCTCCAGTCCAGGTGTCCGGTTTGTGAGCGTCTCGAATCTCAGCCGTAGGTCGCGAAAACGGGCTGTTGCCGCTGTACATGACCAGAGAGCCATCCAGAGCGGCCGCAACAAGTACGTTGTTGCCGCCCTGCGCTGGCGCGCCCCACGCAACCGCAGTCATCCTCGTTCGACCCGCAGACCCTGCCGCTTTTGACTTGAAGACAATAACGTCTCTTTGGCTGCGCTTGTTGTTCACGTCCCAGATTCGGAGAGTGCTGTCGGTACCAGCAGTGACGCAAAGGTTCTTGTCGGTAGGGTGCCAAGTTCCCGTTGTAACTTCCGAGATATGGCCCTTGGTGTTGTTCATGTCCCGCAAATACATGTCGCCCTTGACAAACTCGGTCACAATGTCGCCGTCCCTCGACATGATCTTCGCCTGGGGGTGGGCGGATACGCAGAGGAAGACGCTGCCGGAGAGGGTGTTAAACTCGACGTGGTGGATCGGGTGCGACTCGGCGTTCGCGGCAGAGGACTTCGCTTCCCACGGATCGACGCTTCGAAAAGCCCGGAGGGTGCTCGGCGTCATGGACGCGAAATCGTGCAGGTTGATTTTGCAGTCGAGGGAAGCCGACACGAGTCGTCCACCAGCCGGGTCCAGTGTGACCGTTGTCACAGCTCTTTCGTGCGTTTTCAGAACCAGCTCATGCGAGACTGGGTAGTCGTCGCCATCCTCGGGGTCGTCCGAGTCGGAGTCGTCGCTGTCACTGTCATTGTCTGAGTCGGACTTCTTTTCTTTCTCAACAGCTGAAGGCGGACCTGCGGATGCCTCATTGTTACTTCCTGCCGAGGGCCTCTCTGCCACTCTTCGGCTCCGGTCGATCTGAGCTGCGATGTTGGCTTCCTTCGACTTTTTTCCAAACGAGGCTGGGAGGAATGCGCGCATCGGGTCGTCCTCGGCCAGCTCGGGGCCTTCGACCACAAAATCCTCGCCATCGCTGCTCATCGTTGCGTTGTTCTCGGGTGTAGGAGGAAGAGGGGAGATGTGTCAGGAGGGAAAAATGGGAAAAGGATAATTTGGAGGGTCCCAAGATCTACCTGGGCAGGGACGGACTGGAGATGGGGTGATGTCAGGCAGGAGCACTTTAGCAAGGGTTCTTCTATATGCCTAACCGAAACTTACCGCTGCGTTTAGTGAGGGTGGTGGTCATAGCACCCAACGGTCATTGATGTCCAGTCTCACGACAGTCCAACCTCGCAATACAAGACATCAATCGTAGCAACCAGGTCATTTCCATTATATTGGGCGAAGACCAGTAGAGGAATGCTTCGTTTGAAAGCGGACTGCGCTATGTTTCCTTGAAGTATCTCTACGGGAATAAAGTCTTCACTTCTTTAACACATCATAGAAGCAGGACAATGCTTTGTACACTTGAATGAAGGAACCGTTTCGATCCACCCGTCTATGGAGCACCCGGCCAAACGTATCCCTGGACGGCCGAAACCCTTCATCTCGAAACTGGAACTGCAAAGGCACTGCCTCGGATAGTTCCTGCCGCCAACTCACCACTCACGAATCTCACCACCCGGGCCGTTAAAGCCGGGCGTAACCCAGATCTCGCAGTTCTTCGACAGCTCACGCACCTTGTCCTCGTCAACTTCGATCCCCAAACCAGGACCACTGAGAATGTCAATGTGTCCGTCAACGGGGCTCCAGACCTCGGGGTTTTTGATGTAACTCGTGAGGTCCTCATTGCCGACCATGGCATTGTAGTGGATGCCGACGCTCATCTCCTGGATACAGAAGTTGGGCATGGCGGCGTCAACTTGAACGCTGGCAGCCAGGGAGATTGGGCCCAGAGGACAGTGGGGGCAACCGAAACATCGTAGGCCTCGCACATGGCCGCGATGCGACGGATCTCTGAGATGCCCCCGACGTGAGAAATGTCGGGCTGGAGGATGTCGATGCACTGGGCCTCCAAGAAAGGGCGGACATCCCAGCGGTGATACAGACGCTCGCCCAGGGCGATGGGGATGGTCGTCTTCTGTGACAGAGCCTTGATGCCGCCAATGTTCTCCGACAGGAGTGGCTCCTCGATGAAGTAGGGCTGATGAGGCTCCATGAGTTTGGCGAGCTGACCCGCCATGGCCTTGTGGACACGGCCGTGGTAATCAACGCCGACATCCAGGCCCATCTTCTTGACCGTCTCAAGCCTGTCCACGGAGGTCTGCAGGGCTGCTGGAGAGTCAAGCCAGCCAAGGTCGGCAGTGGCGTTCATCTTGACGCAGGTGAACCCAGCGTCGAGGCGCTTCTTCCTTTGAGGGGTTTAGCGTCGTCGTCGAATTCTTTCAAGGTTATGATGTCCAACTTACGCCTGTAAGGCGACATCGTCAGGGCGGTCGCCGCCGATCCAAGCGTAGACCTTGATCTTGTCTCGGACCTTTCCACCGAGAAGCTCGTAGATGGGGACACCCAGCCTGCGTCCTGTCCGTGTGTCAGCAAGAATTCCCGGCGAAAGCTGACCGTAGTTGACTGCCTACCCTTGAGGTCCCAGAGAGCAATGTCGATGCCGGAGAGGGCACTCATGAAAACGGCACCTCCACGATAGAAATGCTTGCGCCAGGCCGTCTGCCAAATGTTCTCGATCCCACTACAGATCCCTTACGATTAGCGTGGCTAGCCAGGCGTCATTGCAATAGGGCTGTCAACTTACTCGGCATCTAGACCAGTGAACTGACTCTTGTAAAATTCAAGACATCCCTCAACTGCCTGAGTGTGGCCCTCGAGGGTCGCTTCGCCCCAGCCATAGTTACCATCCTCGTCGGTAATCTTGACGAACAGCCAGCGAGGAGGCACTCGAAAGTACTCGATTCTCTCGATCGGCGCCATTATGTTTCGTATCTTAAGAGCAAGTACTTGAGAAAACCTGTCAGCGAGTGTGTTCTATGAGATGTGCCCCTTACGCAATCAGTCTGGTTGTAGAGTTGCTGGTTACAAAATGAACGAACAAACAGCGTCATTTAGTAAGTGACAAAGTGAAGGGCTTGACCGTATCCAGCTACAACCGACTGGTTTGTTGATGGTACATATATGTAGGTTGAGCGTACCTAATTATGGTTGAAATTGTTGGGACAACCTTATGAATTTCCCTGGTGCGGTAGAAAAGCATCCAGGCAGTCCTCAGCAGGTACGGTCACGGATGGATGACACGAAAACCTTCTGCGCAGTACTACTAAGGTGCTTTACAAGTCACTCAATAGAAGCCGCCTGTCTCTCCTGGTATGAAGCCGTCAGCTACGATAAGATGGAAGAGGCGGAAAATCGGAATGAAGTAGATTAACGACACCATTGCCGCGGGGGACTCACTCACCTTGCAGGTAGACTTATGGCTATAGGTCTAGTCGATACATAGCTCGATAACAAGACTTCAATGTTATTACTGGCGTTTGGTTCGTCGTAGAGAAAGCTGGTTCCAAAGACCACGACGCTGTGCTAGGCTGTTTCGAGCAGAACTTCCGGGAACCGGCCGCTCCCCAATACGTCGAGGTCTCTGTGTGACCAGACCTCAAGATAACGAATTTTGACGAGTTCAAAAAGGGCATCGGCGAGTATTTAAGTCCATAGCACCGAGTCGTCTAATCCATACTCGCCGTCCTCGGACGTTCAAGAAGAGGGGCAGGGCAAATGACATGCTCACGCAATCCGCTCTGTCGTGTCCTATCGTGCCTATCGTGCCTATCGTGTCCCGTACTTCCTGGAAACATCCCCGGCAGCATAATTATCAGATCGCGACATGTTACGACTCCACGATATGAGTCCGATATTGGCTTAGCGTTGCTGCAGCCCAACGCGGTCCACGCCAATGCATACATGAAATTCTCTCGGTTCCACCTCCTCGCTGCGAGCAGAGAGGTCCTCCAAGCT
This sequence comes from Colletotrichum coccodes, assembly GCA_020466075.1. NCBI lineage: Eukaryota > Fungi > Ascomycota > Sordariomycetes > Glomerellales > Glomerellaceae > Colletotrichum > Colletotrichum coccodes. The sequence goes on along the minus strand of JAIMZG010000070.1, from coordinate 15,257 downwards.
TACATGTGATAACGGCCGCCAGTGACATTGGACATTGAGGTCTAACCGTGTACGCCAGTGAGGCAGTTGCTGCTATCGAAAGCAAGGTGGGTTACACACCTCGCCCTACGAACCGGCATATCACTCGCCCCTTCCCTTGCGAAGCGGAAACTGCTTGCTGCCGGCCATCTGCAAGGCGGAACTATTTTCGGGAGATTAAACTGGACAGCCATAGTGGGCGTATCGTGACAAATTTGCTTCTGATAATGCGCACTGATGGACGAACGGCAGTTGGCGTTTGGACAGCCGTTGGTGGATTAGAGTTTATGTAAGGTCTGACCTTGAAGTGGAACAACGACGTCGGCCGTGTTCGGCTTCGGTGTCGGTCTCCGTCATTATTCCAGTCATGCATATTTGTTATGTGAGATGTCTCTTATTGACAATCGCACGAGCCGGGCCTGGTATCTCTGCTCTCCTAGGCCTTGTTATCAGTGCTTAGTCAACATACATCTAAGAAACAGTGATTGCAAGCCGCTTCGCCTCCTCCTGCTTCATCCGCTCTTGCACCTTGAGCCTCTCGGGAACGACCTGCTCCCGAGCCGCCGTTATCTTCCACTCAGGCAGCGACTCCGCACCCAAAGCCCTCAGAGTCGCTAGTTCCACAAGACTATAAGCTCTGTCTGGTCTGCTGAAGACGTGAGGCTTCTTGAGGGAAACCGGAGGGTTCGTGATGATCCTCAGGCGCCGGAGAGGGTTCCGCGAGGCGCTGTGTAGCATCAAGGGATGCAGCAGATAGACATCGCCGACCTCGCCATGGGTCTCCACGAACTCGCCGCAGCTACCAGCGAGCGAGTTGAACCAGTCGAGGTTCTTCTCCTTTGTGAAATCGGGGTGGTCTCTTGGGACCATCCGCGGCGATACACCGTCCGGGTGGTCGTACAGGTGCTTCGCAACTTTTGGTATCGCCTCGGGGCAGATGAACGTCCCCCACCTCCAGGGACGATGTCCGTGAACAGCGGTATCACCAGTAATCCCTGTTCTGGTGAGTCGAGGTAGTGAACGAAGAAGTCTCCGTCCACGTGCCAGATGCCCAGCTCTTTGGGGTCGCATTCCTGCCCTTCGAACTCTTCGCTGCCAAGGTTGACGATGAGAGAGTCCCTCCATTCCTTCGACTCTGGCGCCACTCGATCTTCCCCGCCGCAGATCTCGCAAATGGCAACCCAGGCTTTCGGGGCGTACTCGGAAACGTCAAAAGTTCGGTGATGAGGCATATTTGTTAGATTTCTCCAGGTCGACTTGTCGTTGGGATCCATGCCCAGTCGCGTCCAGACGTCCTTGGTGACCCAGTCCGCCTGCTCCTGTGTGAAGCAGTTGCTTAACTTCAACCAACCGGTTTGTCTGAAGTGTTCTTTTTGAGCCTCAGTGAGCGGCTCTACATGGGGAGACATGTTCGTGAGTGACTTGATAGCAACGTGTTCACACTCAGCAGATTTCGATTCGGTAAGAGCGGCCATCCGAAGTGGTCTTGCTGGAAACAGTGGGCAGGATCAAGTGAAGAACGAAAAAAAACAATGATAGACAAGCAACCGGACAATCCACAACCTAGGGAAATCTATAGGAGGAGGCCGCTGAATCTCATTAGGGTGTACGTTAGAGCTCTTCAGATGGAGATGAACAAGTGGTTTTGTAGGCCCCCCGCGGAGGGGCAGAAGCTCCGGGAACATTAACTGACGGCAGCGGCAAGCCCATCATGTGCGGGGAAGTAAAGTCTGCTCATATATCAGCTATCCCATTGGACGAGCGTCAGTAATGTTGGTTCTCAAACATTGAAAACGTGCAGAATAGATGCAGGTAGAATCCCAACCATCCGGAGGAAACCGTGTAAAGGATGCGCCGGCGGACCTGGCTCGGAGACGATTCCGTGGCAAACCCTCGCAGAGCGTCAGGCTAAAACTCACGGCGCCGGTTAAATAGACACACAATGGACCCATGTCGACCCCCGCCCACAAGCGCAAAAGTCATGATACCCTCAGCCGGATAAATGCAAATGGGATTCGGGATGTTGAATTGCGGACAGCCGGTGAAACGAGAAAAGGGACCCGTAGTTGTGCATACAAACGGATGGAGGTAGGGGCGAGCAGTGATTGGCTCCAGACCGAGACTCACCGACAGCCTTCGGTCAATGCTGTGCCGACAGGAGCCGACCGAAATCTATTCGAGGATTTGCACGCACCTGCGCATTCCTCAGCAGAAATCTCATGTCCTCGACCCCAGGCATCATCAACATGCCTCCTGATCCAATATTGGACGACGAAGAGTACGAGCCTCCCAGGACTCGGACTTCGCCCCCGAAGACGCGGCCGCAGTCGAAGCCGCCTCCGAAGCGTCCGATTCGGAAGGCGACGGCGAAGATGCCGCGACGAAGACAACGATCGCCGCCAAGCGCAAGCGCGGCGACGGCGACGAGGCTGAAGACGCCGGCTTCGAGAACTCTGGCGATGAGGCGCTTATTAAGAAGGCGAACAAAAAGAAGCGCAAGAAGATAAAGGGTGCAGATGCTGCCCTAGGGGATGAGGATGAGGGAGGCGAGGGGGGACTGGTCAAGACGCGGAGCATGCGTGCCGCAGAGTGAGTAGGCGCGTCCTTTTTCGGACAGACTTGCATATTTAATCCATCGTACTGACGGACTTGCCACAGAAAGGAGGAGCGCAAATTCGCAGCCGCGTCCGGCCCAGTGACGGTCGACGTCGACGCGGTCTGGGCACAAATGCTCGCAGGCCAAACGACGACGCCGCCGGTCAGCGAGGAGAAGACCGCAGAACAGGCCGAAGCAGCGGCGGTTAAACCAATCGGCGCCGACGCCGAGGCGCACAAACCGGACGAGGCCCAGGCGGGCGACGCCTCGGAGATGATCCGCATCAAACGAACCTACAACTTCGCCGGCAAAGTCCACACGGAAGAAAAGCTCGTCGCGCGCTCTTCGGCCGAAGCGAAGCTCTACCTCGCCTCACTAGGCAAGGACGCGCCTTCTGCCGACGCCGTCGTCGCGGGCGCCGAAAATGAAGAACCCAAACGCGTCCTCAAGAAGGCGTTCCGCTCGGCCTTCGAGCCTGTCATCGAGATCGTGAACCAGCGGTCCGACCTGAACCTCGGCATGACGGTACGGATCAAGGCGCGGGAGAAGGAGGCGCAGGCAAAGAAGCTCAACACGGTCGAGAAGAGCAAGATGGACTGGGCCGGGTTCGTCGACAAGGAGGGGCTCAAGGACGAGCTCGAGCTGGCGGGCAGGGCCAAGGGTTCGTACGCCGAGAGGCAGGATTTCCTGGCGCGGAGCGAGGCGAAGAGGGAGGACGATGCCCGGCGTGCGAGGATGGCTGGCCGTGTTCTTTGACGGACTGCTCAGTTCACGTTCTTCTTTTGAGTGCGGTCAGGTTTCGGCGTTCAATTACGGATACAACAAGAGATACCCCCATCCAAAATACAAACAAATGCTCTTATTGGGTGGACTACAACTTCGCTTTGCCCTGGGGCGGGATGATGGCGATGTCCTGGTATGGGACGCCCAAGAACTCATATATAAAGTGAAACCTATCGCTCCCGAAGAAGGGCTCTCCTTTGCCCCCATCATTGACGACCCAAAACCACGGCGCGCCGAACGCGCCATGTTCAATCGCCTCTTGCGTATTTGCCTTGAGCGAGTCTTTGATCTCCTGCGTCGCGGTCCCCTCCAGGATCTTCTTCACGTCTGCCTCGCTGAACAACTTGTCCTCCTTGTTCCCTCCAGAGGGTGTCGGGTACTGCTTGGGCGCGTCAGCCAGCACCTTGACCAGGACGTCTGGCTTTGTGACGTTGAAGGTCGGCGGCTCCCAGAAGGAGTGAAGGATCCAGTGCCAGGCCGTCTGGTACGTGGCATCCGGATAGTTGGTTTTGATGAATTGCAGGGCGCGGAGGGGGAGGACCGTCATGCTGCGCTCCATGAAGTTGTCGGGCGTGATGATGTCGGGCTTGCCGACACGGGTGGTGGATCGACGAGCGTCAAAGTCGCCATATTTTGCCTTGGCTGGAAGGGCCCATGGTGGTTTGTTTCCTGCCAGATGTATGAGAACAAGATAAAACGGCTGCGTAGATCCCAAGACAGCGTACCTGAAGCGACGTTGATAGCACCAAGAAGGACTGGGTGGAATCTGATAAAAGTGTTGGTGAGTGATACCGCACAAGAGAGAGGGATTGCGGCAACGAACTCTATCTGCACTCCATAGGCTGCAAGCAGCTCCTCATTCTTGATAATGTGATAGAATGCAATATAGCTATACAAAGATGCTTGCACCCAAACATCAGTATGCTCTACGGCAGCCCATGCCTCATGTAGATCGATAACGCACCGATGTCTAGGTAAACATTGATCTTGCCGCCCATCTTGACGGTTAGCAGAGTAGTCGAAGGAATAGTGGAGGTCCGTAAAAGGCAACAAATGAGCAATGGAGTATAGATGTCGCGGTTGCAACTTGTCTCGATGGCGCAATTGCTGTAGAAGATGTTGAAAGGCGTACCGCAAGTTTTATGAAGTAAAGTTGAGGTGGATGGTGTGGGGAACCTCGGCATGGAAATGATCTGGGGGAGTGGTAGCTCAAGGTTTGGGGCATATGGGTAGCTTCAAGCCGGACGGAGCGATGATCACTAATACACACTTCTGCCGAGTTCCGACGACATGCTTGCTGTTCCCTGCTCGAGAACTCTAAAGTCTTGATAATCTGTATTGACTTTAAGCCGAGGATCACGACTTGATCATACGAAAAGCATCTTTCGCATCTCTTCTCCAACCAATTCTTTGGCGTGCCTCGGCTACATCTTCATCCAACTACCAAACACAGCGCATACTATTAAACACTGATAAAACGAGATGGGCGAAGCCAAGCAAGTGGCCCTCGTAGTCGGCGCCTCCAGGGGTATCGGTCGACAAATCGCCATCGACCTCGCAAAACATGGCTATGCAGGTATTAAACTCCTTCTTCCTCGTCGCCATCCACCCAGAACTAAACACCAGCCCTGTTCTCAGTCGTGGTGGCAGCGAAAACCACCAGCGACGCATCCAAAACCACACCATTCCCGCCAAACCCCAACTCGCAACAGTCGACAATCAGCACAGTCGCCCGGGAGATCCACGAAGCAGGCGGCGACGCAATCTCCATCGCCGTAGACGTTCGTGACCCAGACAACGTTACACGGCTGATTGAGCAGACGATACAGGTCTTTACCCCCCGTGCCCCTCTCTCACCCCTTTTGTTATCCCGTCGCACCCGCAGTTGACTGACACTCGCCCCCAGAAATACTCCCGCCTTGATGTCCTAGTCTACAACTCGGGCGCCATCTGGTGGGCCTCGGTTGAGGACACGCCCCCGAAACGCTTCCAGCTCATGCAGCGCGTGAATCCAGAGGGCCTCTACCTGACCCTCCACGCGGCGCTCCCGCACCTCAAGAGTCGGGGCCGAGGCCGCGTCGTCGTCGTCAGCCCGCCCATCTACAGCCGCTTCTTCCGCGGCAAGACGGCCTACGCCATGGGCAAGGTTGGCATGAGCGTGCTGACGAAAGGCCTCGCCATGGACTTCGCCCGCCAGGGTTTGGACGAGATGGCGATTACTAGTATTTGGCCTGCCGTGGTAGGTTGAAACAGACACCCGGCGTGAACTCTCCGTCAAAGTCAAAGCTTACGAGACGTCAGGCCGTCGAATCCGCCGCGACGCAGAAATTCCAGTCTACCAATCCAGACGAGTCCAAAGACTTGCGAAAACCGACAATCTTTTCCGACGCCGTGCTCGCGATCCTGAATGCCCCAGCCGACAAGGTCAACGGCGAGCTCGTGCTGGACGAGGACTTTCTGCGGGACCACGCCGGCGTCGTGGACTTTTCGAAATACGCCCTCGTCCCTGGATCGCAGCCGCGCAGGATCATGCCGGCGGAGCTGCCGGACTTGACTGTAAAGGAACAGGATGACGAGGGGAAGAGGTATGATAGCGCCAAGGCCAAGCTGTGATCTCGGCGTTACTGGAGAGACTTGATGAAGCGATGTGTGTTTGTTCAACCTTGTACAGTAGGTAGCTAGCTGAGTTGGCGCTCACCCTGGATCTGCGGGAGTATGACTGCTTATTTGACTTCCGGAACGTCAACAATACCCTGTAAATTACCCTCTCTACATCTACCGCGGTGCTTACGACCAAGTGAATTATTCCATGAAGACGATTTCGCGTCCTGATTCCTATAGCCAGAACCAAGTTCCGCTACCGACAAATCATGCGCAGATGTGCGGGGCCAATAAGTCTCATGTAAGAACCAACACTACTGTGCGATTTTGTCTATTGCCTACTCCATGCTACGCTGCTAGGATGCGGCTGTGTTCGATATAATGTGCTTGTCATAAGAAAAAGGTCGTCCCGTCGCTCACAAACTAGACCATTTCCGTTTTCCCCTCCTCTGCCCCCTCCAGCCTTCGTCTCGGCCATGCCGGATGAATAAGTTTAGACGCAAAATAAAGAAAAAAAATCGAGGAGAATGTACTATGTTACAATTCGTAGGAACGATTCTTCACCCTACACATCTCTCGCCTCATGACCCCTGGCTCTGCTGAAACAACCCTTGGATGCTCTCGATATCGCTGATCGTTTCGTTGAACACATTCGTCAGGTCTCCAAGAACCTTCATGCGGTTCCACTCGTGTCTCGTGTTCCAGATCTCGTCCATGAGCTCGCGGTTGATTTGCTCAAGCTGCTCAATGGTGCACCCCGAGGTCCTCTCGGTCAGTTCGTCGAGGAACTGTTCAACCTGACCCTCATGAATGACAGGCTGCTGCTGCGAGGATGACGAGCCAGAGTTCCTGATGTCATCGCTAGTGGAGTCGTTGAGAATGTTGACCAAAGGCATAGCATGCTTAGAGTCGCCTGAGCTTCTCGACTTGTTGGGTGATGATGTCTGGCTGCCGGGCGGGCGGATGACACCATGCGCCATACCGTGGGCTTGAGAGTGTGGCCAAGCATCGTCGCTAGAAGTGGCCTGGCTCACGGGACCCATGCCGGCGGGTAACTGAGTATCCTGCAGCTGCGAGTTGTCTCCCTGGCTTGACTGATCTGGATGGAACCCGTTCGTTGCTTGAGTACTCCACTTGTCCGTTGATCTTTCCGATGGATCCGATGTCTTCGTGGTGGAAGCATCGTTCACGATCGCAGAAGGCGACATCCCGGGGGGAACCGTCGTGATAACGGACCTCTGAGACACCTGAGTGGTTCCCGTTGTTGCGCCTGTTGTCGGGTTCGGTGGCCATTGGGATGGCGGCTGCATAGAGCTATCCTGTGTCGTGTCGTCGTCAATGCCGCTCATGTGTACGTCACTCTGCCGAGAAGGGTTCGATGCTCCATTGCTTTGCTGCTGGGCTTCGGAGCTGCCGCCCGGTCCCGGGCTCACGACTTGAAAGCGAGCCATGGCATGGGCTGATCCGGGAATGCGCTCACCCAGCGTAACGGGGCCTTGCGAGTCGCTGTCGTTGCCACCAGCCACATCGGTCTGGACGCGATCAAGAACGGATTGGAAAGCCTTTCTCTTCCGCTCCTTCTCGGCGGCTGCCTTGGCGCGTTGAAGTTGTCTCTGGTGCAATGCCTCCCAGTCTACCGTGCTCGTATTGCCCTCGATGGTGGCAACGTCAACTTCGACATTGCTGACGAGCTCGTTCGCTTTGAGCGTCCTTTCTTTATCGCCGATATTCTTCGAGTCCTTGGCGAGAGATTTAATGTCTCGAAGAAAATCCTTGGGTCGACAGTAGAAGCCGTTTGACAGCCGCTCCTCGATGGTCGTGGTTTCCAGATTGTAGAAGGTCTTGCCAGTGGCTGTCTCGCGCAGCACATCGTCGCCGTGTTTATCCTTCACGATTTCGAAAGGACGGTGCTCGGCACCCATGACGTCGGGGCGAACATAATTAGGATCCATCTCAAGGAACAAGTACTCCAGTTGGGCGGGGGGTATCACAGGCTGCCTGAACTTCTTGTACTTCCTGTTGATTTGGTCCATGATAGGCTGCAGTTGCACCTTCAAGATGTTGAGGAGTTGATGGTCGCGCTTTTGCATGGCCTTGACTTCTTCTTTGGTAGGTACCTTTGGCGGCGGCGGCGGAGCGACTGGCAGCTGTTCCAGGACTCTCTTCTTTCGATTGGCAGGATCAGGGAATTCAGCCGGACTCTTCCGCACATGCTCGACAATCGTAGCGAAGTATTCTCGCCGGTTTGACTGTTCATATTAGCGAAGCTGGACGTAAACGGTTCTCATATGGGTACTCACGTGCTTCGGCCGTTCAATCTGCAATCGGTTCTTGCGAGAGAAGGCGAACAATTCCCGCACAAGTTCTGGAGCAAGATCCTCTCCTGCTTCGTACTCTGCCGTTGCGAGTACCAGGATAGGATCCGTGGGCGGGATAGACTTGAGCATGGACTTGAACGTGATGAAGGGCAGCGTGTCCCTCATGGCGGCGTACCACGAATCGATGTTGGGGATATAGATGACGCTGGGTTTGTGCCTCTTGACTTCGGTGAAAAGGCTGACAATGACCTGCTCCATGGGCTGCACAACGTTAGCTAACGGAAACACGGGTGAATGAGTAGGGACTTACACGTCCATCGCCAAGCAAGTTGGGAAGGCCAAAGTTCTGGACCTGCACGCCCTCGAAATAGTGCAGCAGAGCGGACGACAAGTAGCTTTGGCCCATGCCCGAAAAGCCATGAATCAAGAACCGTGGACGGAAGATGCGAGAACGCTCAAACTCTTGGTGAAGAGCCTCTCGCCCAAAGCCTTGGTCCTGGTCTTCGAATTGCTCGTACATGGCTTCTTCCAGCGCCGTCAGCTTCTTCTTACGAGGAAGCACCTCGTCCAACGCTTTCTTGATTGACCCGAACTGGTCCCGCAGCAGCGGCTCAATGCCTTTCGGCAATGGAGCTGCGCCAGTGCCTGCAGATCTCTCAGACGACGGAACCATTTTCTTGATGGACAGCATGAAGTCTGTTGCATGAATGCTGATGTTGTCCGCATTGACAATCAGCTTGTCCTTTGACGAGTAAACCTGCGGATAGGTCCTCTGGATGGCATTAAGGGCAGCCTCTGTGCAAAGGGCTCGGAGATCAGCACCGCCGTATCCCTTAGTGTTCTCGGCAAGCTGTTGCTTGAACGGCTCTGAGAGACCCCAGTCCTTGGTGTGGATTTCGAGAATTGACTTTCGGCCGGCCACGTCGGGAAGTGGGAAGTAAAACTCGCGGTCGAATCTTCCTGGTCTTCTCAGGGCTGGGTCAATGTTATCTGGACGATTGGTGGCACCGATCACAATAACCTGCCCACGGCCGTCCATACCATCCATCAGGGCCAAGAGCGTTGATACAATCGAGGCATGGATCTGCTCCTGCTTGCTGGAGCGAACAGGAGCCAAGCCGTCGATTTCATCAAAAAAGATGATGCTTGGCTGTGTCCTTCTGGCCTCTTCGAAAAGCAGACGCAGCTGCTTCTCGGCTTCACCGACCCATTTGCTCAGAGCATCGGCACCTTTTCTCATGTAGAAGGTGATCTTGCGACCGCCAATGCCGACAGAATTAGCAAGGGCTCGAGCAAGGAGGGTTTTACCAGTACCGGGTGGACCGTGGAAAAGAACGCCTCGAGGCGGCGTAACATGAAATTTTTGGAACAGCTCCGGATACAAGAGGGGTAGCTGCACCATTTCCTTCAGCTGATCAATATGACCCTGGAGACCACCGACGTGGTTGAAGTCGACAGTCAAATCGACTCCAAGGGGGTCAGCATCTGCTAAAGCCTTCTGGTTCTTGATCTTGCCAACATTCGGAGTGGCACCGACGCCCGTGTCTCCGCCCAAAGGCTGTGCGAGGCCCGGAAGGAGTCCAGCAGGTGCGGCAGCTGATGTGGGTGTCATGCCAACATTGCCAGCCGCGCCTGAGCGCTGGCCCATCTCATCGTCGCTGCTGTCAGAATCCACGCCTCCAGCAGCACCGGTACCCCAAGGCCCTGTAAGAAGCGATCCGGCGCCGCCTCCACCCCCGAAGGGACCAAATGTGGTGTTGAGGGCGCGGTCCCAGGCTTGAGTGGCGCCTCCGCGGCCTCCGCGGCGACGTGCAGGAGTCGGAGCGGGATCTTCGGCGTCATCTTCTTCGATATTAACGGCAGAGAGAGGTGGCATAAAGTAGTTCATCGGCTTCGCGGCGGCTCTGCGTCGTTTCGAGGCCGTTTCCTGGTAGATGATCGCGGGCGAAGGTCGTCGAGTGCGACGCGATCGTGAATCTTGTCGAAGCTCGTGAAGCTCCTCAGCCAGTTCGTCTTGGTCGAGCTCGACTTCTTCGCCTGACTCGGCGCCTCGGCGCGAGCTCCGGGTGGATCGACCCTTGGGCTTGGCTGCCCTACCGCGCGGGGCCGGGCTGTCGAAATCGCCGTCATCGCCGTCGCCGGAATCCTTTTTGGGTGAATCAGACATATGAGCTTCTTCTTCTGCTGACTCTTCGCCGGGCTCGAAATCACTACTCGGCTCTTGAACGGATTTTGACTTTCGAAGTCCGTTTCTGCGAGTCAGGCGTCGTTTAGGACCGTCCTCTTCAGCCTCGCCTTCGGCGTCGGCGTCGGCATCTGGCTCAGCAGCCCCAGCTGCAGAGCCACTTCCCCTCTTGGCCCGAGTTCGTCGTGTAATTGGACCCTCATCTTCGTCATCGTCTTCATCCACCACAACGTCGCTTTTGACTTGCTCGGTCGATTCTTTGACATCCTCCATTTCGGTGTCCTTGGTCTCGGCAACCACTTCTTCAACATCGCCGGCCAGCTCGTCAACGTCAACGTCCTCTTCGCGAGGGCCGCTGCTTTCTTGAGTAGCCTCCTCGATTGTCTCCGGTCCCTTCTTCAGTCCCTTAATCGAGCGGGAAGACCGAATCCGGGCCAAGGCCTCGGGGCTCTTAGATCGCGAGGCAGGTCGTGCATGTTTGCCGGAGTTGGAAAGTTCGATATGCTCTTCAACGCCGAGTTCCTCCGTGCGAGCGCGAGTTGACCGCCTAGTAACTGGTGCGGCAGGAGTAGGCGTAGAGGCGGTCTTGGGCACCTTGAGCTTGATCATCAAGCTGTCCTTTTTCTTAGGTTTTGGCAAATCCTCCGAGAGCACGTCGTCTGATTCTTCAGCAACATCAGATTCATCATCGTCGCTCTCCTTGTAGCTGTTGTGCTTCGTCGCGGCCTTTCGTGCACGACGACCAGCAGCATTGACAGGGGCGTCTACTTCTTCCTCTTCTTCTGAAATAAAGGAACCCTCGTCCTGACTGTCAGACACGTCATCATCATCGTCGTCTTCAATGTCCGATCCTCGGTATCTGTTGGTGCGTCGCCGGCCTCCAGCGCTCCTTTGACTTTTGGGTCCGCGCGATCGCTTCTTGCTGCGAACGGGGGGCGCGTCCGCGCCGGGCTCGAAGTTCTCATCGTCAGAATCCGACTTGTTAGGGTCAAAATCCTCGATTTCGCGCTTGCGTTTCGACGGCATCGTGTCTTGCTCAGGGTTATCGGAAGGTGAGCGTGGTTGGGATGGTTGCTATCGCGTCTAACTGATTGTTGTGCACGTTGATGAGCTACTCTTGCCTGGGTATCGCAAGGTCTGGATGCGTGATGTCAGCACCGACATGCATCAAGTAAAATTTCAGCCGGTAGACTTCAAACTGAGAATGCGACAACAAAGTTGGTCTGTATTGCAGCTACAGAAAATTTGAAGGAAAGGAGGAAGGCAGTACCTGTATCCTAGCACTCAGGGAGAGTGGTGTGCAAGAACAATAGAAACGTCAGGTGTTGGTGGCGGCGCGGCAAACCGCCATTGGGTTTTGAGCAATCCGGACGCAAAATAAGGTCGAACTCGATGTCGGGAGGGGGTATCGCTGGCGATCTTGCACGGCGCGATATGATTATGCCGCCGGCTGGTGATATGTTTGGGTTTGCTGAAAAATCACCATCGCGCGTTGTTGCGCGCCGTTCACTTTGGGTGAGGGAAGGACGAGAGTTAGTAGAGTGGGTCTCACGTGCAGCGCCCACCAGCCACATCTGGTCCAAGCGTCCAACACCCTCAGGCTAAGAGACTTCCATTTTGGGCCTGTTGGACCTGTATTTCCTTGACTCAATAAAAATGTCGCGGGGCCTTAATTCGCTTCGGACGCTGCATCTTCAAACTGTCATCTTTCATAATGAGGCATTGCGATGACATGTTTAGCTTTCGACCGCCCAAATACTGCTAACGGTTCTGTCAACTGATATTCGTCTCGAGCTGCTGAAAGTCTGAAGCATGTCAATCACCCTGCAAGGATTGACGGTGCTCCTCGGCGCACGAGGTTTAAAAAAGTCGGGCCCGGGGGTAAGTGGGCGACGAGTGTCCACCACAAATTGTCGCATCACCGCGACCACAGTACCACTCGAAGAAAAAGAGAGACTAGTGTTACTCAGACGAAGCACGACAACAAGCCATCGCCTCCTCCCAGGCAAAGGGAAAGGAGGTTGGAAAGTTGAGACCGGCACATCAACCTTTTGGAGGCGCAAGAGTCGCGGCGCATAGACGGACAAAAGATCGAATGCCCAACAGCAATGATGTCATTTCTCGGTTTCCATGATTGTCGGACCTCAATATGTGGTGTTTGAGCGACAGTTGTTGTTAAAGACTCACGACGGGGCGTGGTGGTCACCGAGCTTCGATGTTGTTGGTCGCCTGGAGATATCAACCACAGCGTCTGAAGACTGGTCGTTGCAACCCGGAAAATTGCCATCATGTTGAGGAGCACTCTCTTCACGTTGCCTCAAGTTCGAGCTTCACCAAGCGAACCCTTTCATCAGCCCTACGGCTCCGAATCTGGGGTAACCCGCAAGCTTAAGGTTCCGGGGCGCCAAGATCAGGAACGCAGCCGGGAAAGTGGCTGATGCCCCTGGCTAAGGCAATCGGTCGGGTGTGGATGTGGGCGTTGATGCCTTACATCCTGGGCATATTCGGTGCGCCCGAATCAGCAGGCAGCAAGATAACGAAGAGTCACGTGCGGCGGCGCCGAGAGTCCGCAACTGACGCTAAACCTTCGGCGTCGTCCGAACAAACGGGACGGAAATGACTAAACCAACGCAGCTGACGACGCTGTCGTGCCGAGATACCGTTTCATTCGCCGACACCGAGAGTCGACCACAGTCACGAGATCAAATCATGCAATCCCTGCATACACGGTCGGTATCTCGCGTCTGTCGTTGTGTTTCTAGCGAACCAGGCTCTCAGCCATAGGGACCTGCTGTTTCCTCATTCGGCGAATATTGACTGGCCTCAAGCTTATCCCTTGCACCAGTTTTGAGGCCGTCGCGGAACGATTGGCCCAGTATGCAGATCCTCGCGTAAAAACAGCCATTGGGGTCGCACGAATGCGGAACAAGCAAAGAAGCACACAAGGAAGCGACATGCCTTAACGGCTGCCTTACGAGGCCAGTCCCACTCGCGGCTCGCGTTCGTACGTTCGATGGCATCAATGGGGTAACCGTGTCCAGCAGACCGGCCTCGTGTGGGTCCGCCATCGACCGGCAACCCGGCCAAGTCGGCAAGCGGCCACTCGGGGCACAGCATTCCTAGACCACCGAGCCCCATGGCGTCGCCAATTAATGCCGACCAAGCGGTTGTCAGCGTGGGCCAAGAATCAGCAGCCGTGCAGCCGTATCCCGCTCTGACGAGCCTTTCAAGCATTTAAGGACGAACGGGTCCCCCGCGGTCTGGACGAGTCCATCATTCTATTCAATCCATCGATTATCTGCAACTAGATTCTTGTCTCAACGTCACACACACACACACACACACACACACACACACACACGCATTCTCACACGGCCTGAAGCAATGAGATTTTGGCCACCTCTAATCGGCATGATCACCACCTTACTTTACGTCACTACCACCATGCCACCACCTACCGTTGCCGCTATCTGACCTATCCTTTTATCATTGTTGTTATTGTTGTCGTCGTCATCGTCGTTATTGTTGGTCCGTCCCCATCACCAACCACCCGCCACCACTGTCGCCTTCTTTTTCCTTCGCCTGCTGCCTCGCAGCACACCCAAGAGCCAAGGCCATGCGGCCGGGAGATTAAACATCTCTTGGTGGAGGGTCGCGTCCCAGGCCAGTCAAGTGTTGATATCGGGTGCAGTTCTTCATCAAACTGTACATGAAAGGAAAGGCTCCAGATGCAGCTTATGAATGGCTGACGTCCCATCTTGACCGATGACAATAGCCCAGTAGACGAAGCATGGCTAGGCCCGACAAACCAACTCCAACCTGAAAGACGACTTGCGGGTTGCAACGTCGTCATTTCCAGCATGTCAGTCCTCCTGGGCCGCTTGTTTGGACATTGCCTCCTGTGAGACTGCATCATCGAACCGAGCCACAACTGACCAAAGCTGACAGAAAAGGAACAATCTGAACATAAATATGAGGGGGAAAACCAGCCGCGAAAGATATATTCCCTGCGAGACCGAGGTGCTTCGATATTTCGGAAAAGTCTTCAGCCAAAAAGCAGACATCCATTATTGTGCGCAAGATGCCTGCAGGTTGAGCAAAATCCGGATTAGGCTGTTCTGCTTGATGGTCTCGAATGCGGAGAAGGATGAAATCCTGGGGAACACATGCCTGCAGCATGGACTTCACGGCCTTTTCAAAGGGTCCGATTATCACCGAGGCCGGTTATCACTTCTCTTGACGACGCGTTTGCGTCCCGAAAGAAGGACGAGTCCCTTATTCTCCAATCCGATACGCCAATCTGCTGCATCCTCGATCAATACAGGCACAGTGCTGCGTTGTGCAATCAGCCGCGATTTCTAGCAGCTGGCGTCGCTAGTTTATGCACAAACAGGCTGAAAGATTATTGAGGATGCCGCACACACCCATGACAATTGAGGCCTATCCATGTCTCGCTTCGTGGGAGCTGGGAATCGGATGTCCATGGTGTGTGTGATGTCGGCCTCGATAGAGTCTCGACTGAGGGACGGCGATTGGGGGTGCACTGCCGCCCTTTCTTTGGAGGATGCGCCGAGAGACATGACCCTGCACTGTGCCACCATAAGGCATCAAATATCTCGTGGGACTCGCATAGGCTAACGACCGATTCATTAGTCGGTGTGATGGTCCAACTGCTAGCTGCGTGGAGGCAATTCATTCACTTTCTCTGTCTGTCTGTCTGTCTGTCTGTCTGTCTGTCTGTCTCTCTCTCTCTCTC
>JAIMZG010000069.1:0-13070 GCA_020466075.1 Colletotrichum coccodes | reverse complement strand
CTCCCACCCCCCCTCCGCCCCGCCAACAAAGCACCCGTAGACCGACTTTATCGAAGGTAGTTTTCCGTGCCTGGCTCGGTCTGACCTCACAGACCTTGCTTGACCTCTGCTTACATACGATCTCCCCGCCCCGCTGGTGCTGGACCTTACCCGTGCATTCACCCGTTGCCATTGTATCCGATAGCTGTTTGCTACCTTTCCTCGATACCTCACAACCTTTCCAGACGCCCAATCTTCCTCTTCCTCCTTCTGCGTTCTACAACATCCCTCCTCCCATCTCGGACGCTTTCGTCGCAAAGCTTTCGTTGCCCCCCGCCTTCCTACCCACAAACCCGATACCGCCTCGTCCAGTCCCGTTCAGAGCGCCTCTACCCCGCGCGAACACAAGTTCTCGCTGAACTATCATCCCACCTAACCTCTCAAAGAGCCTCCTACCGCCAAAACAGACATTCAACAACAGCAAACATGGTTGACCGACCCAACAAACCTACCGCCCTGGCCACCACGCCGGGCCTCCCGCCCCAGGCCACCGTCACCACAACCCACGACAACTCGCGCGTGTCTGCGACCCTCCCCACCGGCGAGTCGGTTGAGGTCCTCCTCCATGGCGCCACAGTGCTCTCCTGGAAAGACGCCTCGGGCGCCGACCGCCTCTGGCTCTCCTCCTCCACCGCCCTCGACGGCTCCCGCCCCGTCCGCGGCGGCATCCCGCTTGTCTTCCCCGTCTTCGGCCCGCCCTCCGATGCCCACCCGCCCACCGCGGGTCTCGCCCAGCACGGCTTCGCCCGCAGCTCACGTTGGGAGTTTTTGGGAAAGTCCACGAGCGAGGGTTCCGCCGGCTCCGAATCCTCCGTCAAGCTCGACTTTGGCCTGTCATCGGCCAACCTCGACAACGAGACGAAGGCCAATTGGGGGTACAAGTTCGGTGCCATCTACAGCGTGTCGCTCGACCGCGAGACGCTGTCGACGGCGCTGGTGATCACGAACGAGGACGAGGAGGCGTTTGACTGTCAGATTTTGATGCACACCTACCTGCGTGTCAACGTACGTTCCCTCTACCATCCCTTGCCCGCTCACCGAACCCCCATGCCCGAAAAGGCTAACCCTCCCAAAACAGGACATCACAAAAGTCACCGTCCAAGGCCTCGATGGCGCCCCCTACACTGACAAGGTCGATGCCGGCGCCTCCAAGACGCAGTCGGGTGACGTCGCCATCACCGCAGAGACGGACCGCATCTACACGCCCACCTCGGGCCCTAAGACCCCCGTCGTCGTTCTCGAAGACGGCCGCCGCGTCTTCTCCGTCGTCCGCGACAACCTCGACAACGTCGTCGTCTGGAACCCTTGGGCCGACAAGGCTGCGGGTATCGCCGACTTTTCCCCCGACGAGGGGTACAAGAACATGCTCTGCGTCGAGCCCGGTGCCGTCAAGGGCTGGCAGAAGCTCGAGCCTGGTGACGCGTTTGAGGGTGCGCAAATCATCACGGCGAATTGAAGCCAGGTGGCGATGGGGAGGCTGTGAGGTGGTCATATGTGAAGCTTCTCATGTGGCGGACGTGAATTTCCACGACTGAGAGCGGAGAGCAGAAGCAGCTGTGGCTTAAGAAAAACATCGGGGACAAACTACTATCGATCGATTTCACTTCAGCTAGGAAGAGCATGTAGATGGTCAAACATGTGGAGGATCCGAAGTTACCATGAACAAGCAGGCGTGCAAGGGAAAGCAGGCCCAGAGATTATTTCTTTTGAATAAATCACGATGAAACGGCATATACATGCTTCAAAAGTCTCACAAATTGGACCCGAGGGTATATGGTCATGATGATCTCTTCTTCTTCCTTCTTTGGTCGTTATCCTGGCGGTGATGGGCCTCCAGATGTGCTCGCGACAACCTAATACATGATGATGACGGGGCTTCTGGTATTTCCCCTCATGCTCAAAAAACTAGTTTCATGCCATGAATTCCTCAAACCCGTTTTTTTTGTTTCGTACAAGGACGCGGAAAGTACGGCAATGGTTTCCATTCTTCGTCTCTCTCCCCCCCTCTCTTATCCACCTCGTAACCAAAGATTTGCGCCAATAATGCAGACAAGGGGTTTATAATAACTCCTCTCGTCGTCGTAAAAGCATATACGTGGGCGCGAAGAGTATCGACATGTCCTCGTGGAGACTTCAATAAGAAGGGAAAGGAGAATTATAATAGAACACTGGTTTTGGTGTGGTTGACTGGTGTTGACCGGAGTGGTCGTCCTAGGCTCGTCCACGCGCCTCGGCTGCGAACAGCTCTCTCTTGATGTCCATGAGAATGTCCTCCATCTTGTACACCTCCTCGCGCGATAGCGCCGTGGAACGGAGATGAGCGAGAACGCTGCTCAAGGAGTCAATCATGGCAACATCCTTAGTTGGTGCTTCGACTGCAGCCTGTGACTCAGACTGCGCGATGTCATCGGTGGCATCGATGCTGTCAACGTCCATGAAGTACTCGACTGCCGGGGTTTCCTTTGTCGGCTCCGGCTCTGGCTTCGACTCCTCAAAGGACTGGCTTTCCCGGTGATCCGCCTCTTGCTGCTCATTAACCAGCTGCGAGTGAACCTCGGCCTCCAAGTCCTCGCTCCTCGACCCGGTAGAGCGTTTCGACGGCGTGTCATGGATGGATGAGCGTTGGCTTTCGCGAACCTCTTCGCCGAGGACGGGAGACATTGTAAGCTGGGAGGGTTCCATCCCGTCGGCGTCGGCGTCTGCGTCGGTGTCGTCGGTAGACTTTCTCTTCTTGCGACGAGTGTCGTACTTGGATGCACCGCCTCTCTTTCGCTTCTTGGCGGATTTATCAGGAGAGGATGCGGCCGACCTTGTTACGGGAGTCGAAGGCCGTCCGGGCGAATGAGACTTGCTCATACGTAACCGTGTCTCGGGCTGAGAAAGGGCGAGCTCTGCCGGCTCGTCTTCCTCTTCCTCCTCATCGTCGTCGTCCTCACCCCGGACCGTGATGCAGTCAAGGACAGCGGGCTTCTCCTCCTTATTCCTCTTGGCGCTTCTGGGACCCTTACAAGACTTGGGGGGCGAAATCGCAGGGTAGTCGTTGATCGGGAGCTCGCACCGCCTACGATCAAGCTCAACGACAAGTCTCAGCATGCTGTTCTCGTCGCCGTCGCTCATTTCGAAAGAACGATCCTTGTTGGCCGCGGCACGAGTTGCGGACCTAGTGAGAACCGTAGGCTGAGGACTAGAGGGCGCGTCGACGAACACATCGTTGCCGGACCTCGGTTCTTCCATGATCACCCGTTTGTTCCGAGGAGTTGATGGCGCGTTGTCAGGTTGGGCTTCTGGGGCCGACTTGGTTATTACCTGCTCAGGTTGCTCATTTTGCAATGAATCTTTTCGAGTTTCGAAAGCTGGCGGTGGCAGTTCCGGCTCATTCACAGCGCTTGAGGGTATGACTTGGAATGAGTCATCAACCGCTGACAGGTCTGGGCTGGCTTCTCCAGATTGACGCTGGGAAGCATCGTTGCTTGTCAGGTGAAGTTCATTAGGCTCATCGGTCGGCAATGCAGCCTCTGGAGACGGCGAGCCAGAAACCGGTGACGAACTAAACTGCCAGTCGTCAAGTTCACTGCGGCTGCTAGATCGGGACTTGATTTGAGGAAGGAGAGGGAATGGCCGCGGCTCAGGGGGCGAAGACGGAGGATCCGTCATATCTTGATCGTTATCCGTCATGGCTAATGCCTGGCCTCGTCGAGGTGTTGGAGTGGAGGTAACGAAGTCCTCATACCTCGCGTTGCGATTTGGCGTAACGTCTTTGGGCGTCTCGGAGCCTTTCTCAGGAGCCGCAGACTTAGATTCGACAGGCGCATTGTCCTGTAACTGCGCCTGTGGACTAGAGCACATGTCCGGATACAATGCTGCAGTATCTTTTTGCCTCTCTCGAATTTCCTTCTGGCGTTCAGTGAGGACTTGAGACTCGGGGTTGACCGCAGGGTTCAACGGAGACTTTTCGATAGGCGCAAACTGGATCTGCGAATCATCATGTCTCAAACGAGCAGTAGCAGCATTGCGTCGGCCTCTGCTACGAGTTCTCCTAGTAGTGTTGCCCAGCTGCTTCCTCGCAGACAGCGATAGTTTGATTGAACTGAGAGGGGACGAATGGTTCGGTGCGGTAGATGGCTGGGGCTTGTTGCGAGATGATCGCGTCGAAGATACGGTGAGCATCTCAATGTCGTCTTGGGACTCTACGAAAGAGCGATTCTGTTCCGTGGACACCACAGGAGTAGGTTCGAGGCCGGGGAGAACGATGTCAACGACCGGTTGGATGGCAATCAAAACGGTCTTGAGATGTTCAGGATATAGAACGTTCTCCGCATTTTGGTAGAGACTGTTCCACGCCACGACAATAGAGTTTACGACGTGCCGATGCTTGCTTTCAAAGGCAGCACAGAAAAGCTCCTCAAAGGCGTCGAGTTGATCTTCTTCTGAATTCACGCCAGGAAGAATGATCTTCAAAACGATATCCCAAAGGAGCTTGACCTGATTATGATAAGCACCAAGACCTTTCCAGTTCAGGTTTGAACTTACAGCTTCAGATGCAGCAGGGCTCTGTCGAACCTTCAGAATGCCCTGCGAGTCCCGAATCCACATGGCAAGGCCACTCTCTAAGTTTGACACTGTTCTCGCAACGAGCTCAGGATTACAGCGAGACAGAAATCCGCCACATTCCTTGAGGAAAGGAGTGACAGACTCATCGAGGCTGCCACGCTCGCCAGCCTCGTAAAGACGTTCCAGGAGCTCGTTGGTCAGTTTATACAAATTATCGAATGGATCGAAGGAGGACGATCTAGGCCCCGTGACCCCCGTGCCCCAGAGCCGTCGTCGAGCTGCCTCAACAGCCTGCCTATCCAACGGATGGTTGGCAACAGAAAGCAGTTCTGCTGCAGCCAAGACAATATTTGCGGATACCAGCGAGGCATGGTCGGCAGGGAGGGATTCTCGAATGATTTTCGCGAGTGGTTCAATGGCTGCTAAGGCTCGGCCAGCTTCACCAGTCTCTTCGCTAGCCCGGTTAGATAAGAGCGAGAAGAGTGCACACCAGTGCTGCCACGGCAGAGAGGGCACCTCCTTCCATCCTCGCTCCAAAAGGCGCACAACTGTGCGATAATCGTGGCCAAGAGCAGGCTCACCGGTAGAACTGGTGGTTTGCGCGCTGTTCTGTGACGGATTGAAGGTAGCAGCCAGAAACTCTGATGCGATGACCCATGGTGCGTAGGGAGCATGGGCAACCGGAGAAGACCAGATGGGCGTCACTGATAGCATATCATGTGCAAGCTCGAAGCGGGATTTCGCTGATTTTGGGGCGAAGAAGGGGGCAAAAACCGTCCGGAAGAAGTCAACAAAGTCCTCATTATCGTAAACGCCTGGAGGTAACCGCGAGACCAAGCCGACAAGGTGCTGAAGTGGCGTCCGGGCGTCACCTGCGTTTTTGGCGGGCTTATGAGAAGGAGTTGAGACTGGTGTGAATATGTGAAGACGACCCAGGGAGATCATCTTTTCGGTAAAGGGCAGAAGACCAAGAGCTTCCACGGTGACTGCGATGAGCTCCCGGGCGCTGGCTAAGAGACGGTTTGCTGTCTCGGGACCCGAGTCTTCCATTTCGGCCACCCCAGTCTCCCAATGCTTGAGCAAAAGACCACACATTTGTGAGATGAAGGCGGTGGTGTCGACAGAGACTTTTATTTCCTTGGATGCCGCCGAGACCATAGCCCCGACCAAAGTCCGCCACAAGCGATGGACCTGGCTATTCTTGTCCGAAAGCTCCAGGAAGTGTCTGTCCATAATTGGCTCAATAACCTGGAACACACGTGGAGAGTTGCGGCGCAGCCACTTGGAGTCAATGGCTGGCAGCTCATGCGGTCGGGCGAGAGTCGTCTCTCGAATACGCTCTTCCCTCCATATCCGCGGTGTGGTCGAGTCGAAGAGGCCGGTCAGGATTGACGTTGCCTGCCGCATATGTTCGTCAACGGCATTGGTGTTTCTCGCCGGCGCTCTGGGGGCCTCTGTAATAGGTTTTACGCAAGCGTCCCAGTAACTGTCGAGAAGAGCCGTACTTGTTCCCGGCTTGAAGGTGTAGTAAAGAAGGTTGCAGACGCTTCCAAACACAACCTCTCGGATGTGCTTGCTTGTATGTTTTGACTTGAGTTGGCTGCCCAGGGGCTGAAATAGTGTGGGTAGCAGCTTGGCAAAAGATTGGCCTTCGGTGTGCATGGACCAGACGAAACGGTTCCAGGCGAAGTTGGCCTCCTGCTTGGTCTGGGGATGATCATTATTGTTGAAGCCCATTTGAATCAGTTGCAGCCACTGGTTGAAGAACTGCCACCGGTCGAGCGGGCAGCGCAGAAAAAGGATTATGACACTCCAAATCTTGGGAACAGCGGCAGTCAGTTGCCTGTCGTCCTTATCCTTGGCCATGGCACGAAGTTGTTGGTGGTAGTACTCTGCGAACTTCATCTCTTCAATGGATGTATCGAACAGTTCCATCACCTTTCGGGATAGCGATTTCTCTTTTCCAAAAGTGTATACGGCTTCGAACCCGAGAGATATCGCAGCGGATCGCAGCTCCTTGACCCTGCTCAACATGTCTGTGAAAAGATCGTTTAGCCAGTCCGAGTGAAGAGCCATCAGCTGTCTTGACTGCTGAACCAGGCGCTTGTAGATGAGGATCCGAGACATTACTATGCTCTTCCCCTTGAGATTGTTTTCGATGTTGCGCAGGGCGGCAACTAGACGCCGGACGCGATCGGAAGTCAAGACTTTGGGTGAGAAGTCCTGAGTGGCGACAGCGTGCATCAGGTGTCGAGCAACGTCTTTCGGTGTTGTCGGGTCCTCGAAGGATCGGATGCAGTGGTCGATGAAGAAAACGCCGAAATCGCTGGGTATCGTCGAGGCAATGGCGGGGAAATGCAGAAAAGTAGCAAGAAGGGAGAGGGCGTTATTGACGAGAGGCGCATCTGGACCGCCCGTGGCAGGGTTCTTGGAAGTGATGTCGCGCTGAATAAACTGAACGAACAGCCCTATCTTAGCTTGAAGGGCAATCCGGTCTGGGAGGTTATTGGACGTCTTCAGCGTCATGACTAGAGTTGTATAGGCATCTCGCCTCGAGTCCCTGTCCGCTCCGGCGAGTTGCTTCACTGTTGATTCCAACATGTCTGAGATGTTCGCCGAGGTCGTCAGAGCGTCTGGCTTGACACTGGTGCTGAGTGGGCTCGGCGAGGAGGTTTGTTTGAGGATGCCCTTGACGGGTTTGGGCTGAGTCGAGGACGGCGCCGAGAGGGGTGATCGCTTGCTGGAAACGCTGACGCCTGGGTAACGGGGTGCCTCGTTGTATTGGGCCTTGGCAGAGAAACCCACACGTTTCCTTGCTCTGCGCACACTCGAGTTCGTGTAATCGGCTCCTGAGGGTGGTGAATAAACACTTGGAGGTGTGTGAAGACTTGAACGAGTGCCAGAAGAGGGCGGTAGGACGATAAGATGCTTCGAGGTGGTGATGGCATCAACAGTTTGGCTAGCCTCGCGGGGTGGTGTCGGTGGGCGAGGAGGTAACGACTCTAGTCGGCTCGACACAACTTCGACAGATCCCATGGTTGCGAGGTTTCCCGTCGGGTGTGGGAAGGGGACACCGAACACCAGCAAGCTCCGTTCCTATCTCGACTGACGCATGCGTATGTGAACCTCTGCCAGCAGAAAACGAAGAGAATGACGATGCGAAAGGCCAGATGTGATGTACAATCCTCACTCTATGCCGAAGGAAGGGCGAGTGGAAAGGGGCTTTCCAGAGTCAAAGAGAGTAAGGTAATCTGTATGGGGACGGAAGAAGGAGCGAAGCCGTGTACGGATGTGAAAACGGGGTCGGGTCGAAGTCGTAATCAGAGTCGTGGTTCGCGAGTACTTTTCGCAGCACGACCTTCTCGTCGAAGGTCGGGGTGGAGCGGGCTGGTTAATTGGCTGGCGCTTGACGACTTGGTTAAACACGTCCACGATGCACGTAAAAACGCGAGTCGAGCGCGCGGAAACCACTTAAAGCAGTGGTCCGTGCCACTCGTGTACCCCAGTCGTTTCGTTGCCTGGTTGCCCGGGGGTTGGGCGGCTGGACGACCCCGAGTGGGGCGGTGGAATTCCATCTCCAAATCTGCATGACCTGGGAAAATGCCCGTCACACAGCAACTGCGTGGAATGTCATAATGCTTAGCTAAGCTGTCGCCGCTACCCTGTGGCTCAATTTTGTGGCTGCTAACCGCCCCGACAGCCACTGAGACGCCCCTCATTGTTGTGTAACGACTGACAGTGGGGTGAAGTTGTGCTGGGTCTCGTGGTCAGTGTTCTGGTTCAGTCCCTTTCTCGGAAAGTGATCTCCATATCAGCTTCAACCTCATCTGAACCACCCACAAGACTTGAACGAGAGCACCCGATACGGAGGTTAAGTTCCCGATCTTCTACCTCATCCGCAATCGAGACCCCTCAGCTTGTGATTAATGCACCACTGAACCTAGCCGAGATTGTCATGGTCAGATATCAAGCCACCACTTGAGGTCGACACATCGAGTGCCACAATCACACTCGTTGAATCGTACAAGGTTTCTTCGCCACTGCAAGCGAGCGATCATCCTGCCATTTCTCGTCTTACAGGTATTTCAGTCACGCTCTTTCATCTCACCTCTCGCCCGAGCATCCCTACCCATCATGACGTCCAAGTTGAAGCGAATGCTAAGCGTCAAGGAGCGAAGTGTCAACCGACGTGTATACTCTACCGGAAGCATCCCCAGCCTTTCTACGCCGGGCTCTCCGAAGCTCCACCCGACCCCTAGTTTCGACTACAAGCCGCCCGCTCCCGCACGCCGCACCATGTCGCAACCCCTCGTAATGCAGGCCAACCTCACCGGCCCTGGTAGGTTCCCGCGACCCATCCGGGTTTGTAAAGCTTCTTAACTTACGATTATCACAGCGAAACTTGAGGCTGTCGCCAGTTTGATGGAAAAGCTTGGTGAAGACTTGAAGAAGCCTACGTTGCTCCCTCATCGTAAGATACTTCAGAATCATTTCTATGTTCCGGAGCGTCCAGTTAACTGGCATAGAACGCGATGCCGCTCTCGAAGAGCTCAAGATATACGGGCGGGATCCCACCAATGCTGATCCAATCTTCACACCAGAGGTCGGTCTTCTTCGCTGGTTTGAGAGCATTCATAACTCACGAGTCATAGGGTATCGAGATTCTCACAAAACATGCTTTCAACAGCCCTTCAAACTCTACGGCCAGAGCTGCTCTGAGAGTTCTAGCCAATTCCATGCTGCTGAACCCCATGGTTCGACAAACATTCGTTGAACTCGGCTATGAAGACCTAGCTTGCAAGAAGTTGAGAAACGACAGCTTTGACGACGAATTCCTTGTTTCGAGAGTTCTGTTTCTCACCACCTACGGCACCAAGATTGATTTACTGGCTCTGATCCAGAAACATCGGCTGGCGGAGACCATCATCGAACATTTGTCCAAACATGCCAAGCTACTGACGACACGTCAACCAAAGGCCCCGGTCGACCCCATGGAGGACATGGCGCTGAACGAGACTTTGAAGCTGCTTTTCAACGTGTCACATTACTGCCCTTCAGAGGTTGATGCTTTCACGGGCTGCATACCGCACATAGTCGCCTTGCTCTGGAAGCACGACATACCTCCCAACAAGCCTCTCAACCCGCCGTTCAACGCTCTCGTCAACGCGCTGCTCGACTTGAAGTTAGAAGACAAGGACGTTCAAGCGTCTCTCTATCCTAAGGCCGAACCCAACATGTTGGCAGAGCGGTTGATTGAGATCTTGGACCCGTCATTGAAGGCCTACCCCGACAACGAACTCGAGCAGCTTGTGACACCGCTGGTTGGTGTTCTGCGCCGGGTCCATGACGGTGCTCCTGAGGAAGTCAAGAAGTATGTTAGGGGCGCTCTTCTTCCAACCGAGCAGGATAGGAAAGAAGTTCTTGGTCGCGGCACATCTCTTACGTCCCGGTTGCTGCGCAACTCCACGAACCCTTTGACTCCTCATCTCCGCGAGGCTATCTCGCACCTTCTCTTCGACATGTCAGACAAGGACGCGTCCAAATTTGTCGAGAACGTCGGATACGGCTTCGCGTCAGGTTTTCTCTTCCAGAACAATATCCCGATCCCGGCAAATGCATCTGAAGCATTCAGCACCGGCGAAACTCAGAAGCCAGTCAATCCTATCACTGGACAGTTTGTGGAATCCGAGAAACATGTTGAAGTCCCTGAAATGACGGAAGATGAGAAGTTGAGGGAGGCGGAGAGACTGTTCGTTCTGTTTGACAGGTAAGTTGAGTCTGGCCTTGTGACCGGCGTCCATGCTAACGAACGGACAGGCTAAAGAAGACGGGTGTTGTTGATATTCAGAACCCTGTCGAGATGGCAGCGAGATCAGGGCAGCTTCACGATTTTGGAGACAAGCGAGTGGAGGAAGTCGATGATTGAGCGCAGCATACGGACAGCTCAGAGATGATAGGGAGGAACGCGCGTGTACTTGGAGGAGGGCCAACGGATTACCAGAACGGAACTTTGACTGAGTACTAGTCAGGGCCCCTGTTATGTGACAGCGCTGTTCCCAAATTTTTATTTCTACTCTAATGGCTTCGAATGCGTTTTTGTTAACCGACATGCTCTTCAAAAGCCCAAATCCAGGCTTCAAGTCTCTTCATGTCTTCGCTGCCTGCCTGATCAGTGGAAAGCGTCGTAGACAACTCACTGCTTACCATTGGCCATTGAGGAGGGCCTTCGAGTCTCAGCACCAGCCCGTCAGCACCCTTTTACACTCAACACAAAAGCAACTGCTTTGTTTGCACCTTCCGTCCCCCTCCCGTCCCCTCAGAAGCACCTGGACCTGTATTTCCAAAGGCCCTCCGTGTCATAAATCCTTGGGGCGCGGACCTTTCACTCACTCTGTCCTTCTTCCATTCTCTTCAGCAAACCAATCACACAAAGCATCCATGGGTACGTATCTTGCTCAGTTGTCTCAGCGATATTCAACCGGTCAAGGCAGGTGCAAAGTCGTCTGAAATAACCCACACACCTATCATGCTTGGCATATCCGGATATCCGAAGTCGAGAGGAAGGGTCCGCCTGCAAGCTACAACTTTTTAGGGGGTTCCTTCCCGGCGCAAGAAGAAAAAACAAAGCAGGTGGTGGATTGGAAGCTCTTGCCGAAAGCCTGAAGTACATTACGCGTCGCCAAGTCTCGCCAGTCAACTTGAGCTTTTCTCTCGTCTATCCTTCACCCATCCGAACTAGCTGAGGCTGACTCCGCTTGTCACAATTCCTCCAAGCCTTTACCTTGCGTCTCTTCCCCCTATTCTTTCGTCGTCACTTTATCAAAAAACATGTTGTCGCAAGCGCCAAGTTTTGGAATGTCTGCACCTCGCGTTTTCAAGCGTCGCACGGAAGAGACGACTATGGAAGAGTTTGCCGCTTCAGCTACATCGACGTAAGTAGTAAGCACAACGAACTCATCTCACTCAACGTTACCCGTGCTTAAACATCAGCAGCAAGACCGAGGGGGCCAAGGAAGGTGATGACAATGAGGAGATACTGCTGGTCAAGTCGGATATTACCAGCTCGGGCGGCGTCATGAAGCCCGTAGCTGCCGAAACGAAGAAGCCCGTCGCTGCCGAAACGAAGAAGCGCAGAGCTGGACGATTTTCCAAGAGCAACGCTTTCAAGAAACCAAAGCGGACTGTCGGCCCAGAGGCTGCTATTGAGTCCTCGCAGACCGTCAGTTCATCGGTTGAGAACGAGTCCTCCTCGCACTTCAGCACTCTAGAACCCCCTTTGCCCGTTGTTGCGAAGGTCACCAAGGCAGGGAAGCCCATCAAGGCTGTATCTGACCAGCAAGCTGGACCTGTAGCTGGGATTTCTCTGTCTGCCCCAGTGGCCCTTCAAGACGAGACTGACACCGAGCACTACGACAACGATGCTGCACAGGACAACGCTCCTCCCGAGCCTACCAAAGCCCCCAAGACGCGGCATCGCTTTCACAAGACCCAGGCGACCGCCTCATCCACCCCAGCTGGTAAAGTCAAGTCCAAAATAAATCGAGACCGGGCCCCGCCAACCCAGATCATGATGCTACTCGTCAAGTAACTAGCAGAAGCTAATCAGCGTGAGTTGACAGACTCGGTCCACATTACCCGCGCTGCGACTCGTAACTCCATCAAGAACACTCCATCTATTACCACTCCGGAAAAGAAGGTATTTACGATCCGGAATTTCTTTTTCCTTTTGTTTTCGGGGTCCGTAGCTGACAGAACAAAACATAGATTTCCGTCACTCATGGAAGAGGTGTTGGACGTCTCAAAAAAACACCTAGCAAGAGCGATTCGAGCACCCCGCAGTTTACTGAGGAGGAATACACCGTGGAAAAGATCATTGACTTTCGGATTGACCCCGTCACCAAGGAACAGATGTACATGATCAAGTGGAAGGGCTACAGCGCAAAAGACAACACCTGGGAGCCGAAGAAAAACCTCGGAAAATGCACCTCGATGATCAAGAATTTCCATAACTCCCAGAAGGAGAAGGGAAAGAAGTAGGAGTTCTCATTGAGGTCAAGCAAGTGACTCGAGTGTCACCATGCTTGTCGGGACTCCATTCGAAGCTTTGGTTTGTTTCTGTGCCTAGGCGTTCAAAGGTTCTGGAAAAATGGGAATGCCAAGAGTTTGTCGATAGAGAGGCCTGCTTTGTACTGTTTTGATGGGGTAATCTGCAGCTTATGGCTGAAAGCTGGTTGCTTTGCGTTTAGTAAGACTGAAGGTACACTGCACAAGGACGGGATGACGTGAGGTGGTGTAACTAAGTTTTTACCGACATCAGATTGGCCAAGCAGCCTAGCCAAGCTCCCCACATGGAATTCTCCGACTGGATCAATACACCACACCCTGGCCTCCATTTCAGGGTTCACAGTGACCTCAACCCTTCATTCAACGTGTCCATCGTGCGGTGGAAGCCAGCCTCAACAATCGCCGTCTCTTTTTTT
>JAIMZG010000068.1:0-28919 GCA_020466075.1 Colletotrichum coccodes | reverse complement strand
GCCGGTTCGGAGGTTCGAACGGGACTAGTATAGGGAGGGACTGAAAGGAGGGCTGTCTCGTGCGGATGACGGGGTGACGTCTGGTCGGAGGGGGGCGAGAAGCGACGGCTGGTATGCGAATGACGTCTTGGGGACACGGGAGATCGCTTTTGGGGCGAACAATGGGTTTTTGGTGGCTAGTAGGGCCGAGACAGAGCGCTTGCAGCGTGGGTGAGAAAAAGAAACGAAAAGAGAATGAAGAAAGAAGAAGCAACACAAGCGCGGAACCAGAAGACCCCTATATCTGGGGAGGGGAAAGAGTTGTTTAAAGAAGCGAGAAAAAGACAGAGGTAGGTAGGAGAAGAAAAGAGGACTCGAAATCGTCTACAAGCATTGATGGGCGAGGGCTGTCACGAGGCGGAGTAAAAGTGACATGCAGCACAGACACTGGATTTAGGTAGGTGCCAGTGCTTAGGCAGCCGGCCAACCTTTAGGTGAGAATTAAAATGGTAACAAGACAGGAAAGCGCAGGAGCCTTCGACGGAGCGTCGCGTCAGTGAGCGGCCGGGTCTGTCTTGGGACTCGGGGTCCGTCGCTGTCGTTTGCACGCCAAACAATCGACGAGGCGCGAGCTTCATCCAGTCGGCAGATGTCTCTCTCCCTACTCCGTCCTGCTTTCTGTCTCTCTCTGTCGCGACTTTTTTTGGCGTATCCGTAATCGATTTCCCATGGTTCGAACCTCCCAGGCCCTGACACAAGCTTACTTCTGATTGGGCTTAGCGTCCCCGCACACCTTAACGGACCTGGCCACAAGGACCCTCATTAGTCATTCTTCTCCTACAGCGATAGGCCTGCCGTGAAGATTTCGGCCCCAAGCGAGACTCAGACAGGCTAGGGGGGCGATTAGGGGGCAACATTCGGGGGTTCAGGCGCTAGCCAAGAGCTTGTTGGCTTCTCGGTTTTGCAGTTTGGGGTGAGGGGTGAGGGGGGGACTTTGTGGTGGAGCCAATGCGAGATAAGGAGATTTAAATGACGGCGGGAAAGACAGTATCACGAGGTGCTCAGGAGGCCGCGGACAATCGGACGACGGACGACGGACCGGAGGATACACCGCCAATCCCCAACGCGATGGCGAAGCGATGCCATGTGGCTGCGGCGGCCAATGTCCGCCCAAGACTCCGGATCGTCTGCCCTGCCTGAACAAGCCGTTTGACCTGCGCCGTTGTCCAGGTAAGGCGTGCAAGGTGGAATACGCTTTTGACTCTCTCCTGCACTAACAAGATAGCATTTCATTGCCGGGAGCCGATTTACGAGATTCGCAGATTTTAGTCTCATTTCCCCCCCTGTCTTGTCTGGTCCGGTGCTACCGTCGCGGCATCGCATCCTCGACCGGCGCGTCTGTAACGCGGCGTTCGGTTCTCTTGGGATTGCTCCAAGTCTGGACATTTTATGTAACCAGGCAAACAGAACAAGGGAAATATGGCACAACGTAAAAGAAGTTTGCTGGAGCTGAGGCCGGCGAAAACAAAGCAGAGCCCCCCTTCTTCTGCGTCACTCATCCCAAAATTGTCCGACTGCTCCCATCTCGTGCCCCTGTCTGCCTGTACGACCCATCGTCGGCTATCAACAGCAGCTCCAGCAATACGCTCTTCGGTGTACCGTCGTCAGCCCGCCAGCCGGCGAAAGAGGTGACCATCGCCGAGAGCGCTCGGCCAGCCACCTCTTTCTTTTTCGTGTCTCACAGCGCCGCTGACAATTATAATTCTTCCCGCTCAATAGGCTTTTACCCCCTCTAGGCCCGTCCCGAGGACCTGGTTGCTCAGCTACCACTTCTGCAATCTCACCTGTGGGCATCCACCGCCTCGTCTTACATCTGCGTGGAAGCCGTCATGGAACGTTGACCCTGCTGTCAAGATCGCCTTGGCTGCTGCTGATGGCATTTTCGGTCACACCAATATGCGGATAAAAGCCACTGCGATGGTGTTTATCTTTCGTGTTGGAATAGTCATACGGAATTACGGTAAGCTTGGTGTTGAGTGGAACGTTTTGATTTCTCGGCCGGCTCTCCCCTTCGGGTGTGAACAGGTATTGAATAATTCTGAACACCAAGTCTAAACAATTTCAAACCCCGCTCGCAAAAATCGCTTGAAACCGGCTTTTGTATCCTCTTTGCGCCATATGCCGTACGGTGGTGAATGGGCCATCCGTGTACGAGCCAGTCCGACCATCGTCCAAAAACAAGTCACAGGAAACCATTCTGAAGTCTCCGACTCAGGCAATCACCAGCTTATCCAAAGCAACCCGCGCAATCTCTATGATCTTCAAACAGTGACGGTTCTCCTTGCTGTCGTCCTTCCCCTGCGGAACCATCAAGTTATGGGGCGTGTGCAGCATTGGATGAGGAAGCCCGGCTGCAACCATAGCATCAAGCTGATCGTGTCGGTTGTTCGACCTGTCTTCCATCTCTCTGATGACGTCCCTGAGTCCGAGTTGATAAGACGGCTTGGTAGACCCCATCGCGTCTTTCCTTCCAAAATCGTACCCGTAGATGTCCACCTTCAAAAGCCCCCTGACCGTAAGCCTCCAGACGTCGGGGTGCATTTCTCGGTTGTCGATCGACTCAACCGCACCGCATTCCGGATCTCGCCTGCGCAGCTCGCCCCAGAGCCCACCATACTCTTTGAAGCAGAACGTAATGTTTCGGCCCTCCTTCTTGGCCTGGGAGGCTTCGTTGTCGATGAGCTCGAGGATTTTGGCATAAGCGTTGGCAGTGGACGGGACAATGGCGCCCAACATCATCATGTTCTGGAACGCCTGCATCGGCGGCGGTTTCGTTATGTCTGTGAGACTGCACGCCGGGCAATTGATGACGTCGTGGGCCACTCGAGCTGCTGACCTAGCGATGCCCATGGCGATTTTGACGTCATTTGGTAGCCTCGATAAGGCGTCTAAGGAAAGGAAAATCTGTGAAAGGCAGGAGCATGAAGTATTAATGTACGCTTTGGGGGCCGCTTCTGGTTCTTTGCTCGTGATGTTCACGGCGTTGGTGTTGGCAGAGGAGGATGATTCAGGGCTGCTTGGGTTGAGCGTATGGGATGTCGCTGATGATGCGGAAGGGGAGAGAGCAGTCCCTGTCCCTGTCCCGGGCACTTGCGCGGAGAGCAGGTGTGTAAAGCTTTTATTGGTATCTTGAGGCAAATCCTCGTCAGCAGAGCCACTTTCGTCAAAGTTGATGCCACCTAACAGGTCAGGACCCCCAACACCCAACTGGAAATCTCCAGTAGTGTACCGTGGCTCGGCGTAGGCCATGGTAAGACTCGACAGCTCAGGCGGCAGCGTCGACGACGGCAGGCCGTCGAAGGGGGAGAGCAGGTCGAGGTAGTCGAAGTTGGAATAATCCTGAGTGTAGAAGGCCGAGAAGTCGGTGTCCAAAGTCGGGTGCGTGATGAGTGACATGTGCGGCTGCTGGTCTGGGCTCTGAGTCTTGGTGGAGGAGGAGGAGGAGGAGGAGGAGGGTTGTCCTTCAGACTCTTCGACATGTCTACGCTTCCGTGGCCGGCCCATTTGCTTCTGTGGCGAGTAGACACATCTCAGACCCTCTCTCTTACACCGCGAGCAGCAATCAGGCTCCTTGGTGCAAGCAAGCTTTCGCGAACCTGATAGGGTTCATCAGCAATGGGAGGTGGTTGAGAAGTTGTGCGGAGGAGGCAAGGACTTACGACACTCATCACACGCACGATGCTTGACGACACCGGCGACCGACTTGGACTGACTACTACTCTGGGGCATGGCTTGATATGACAAGGGCACAAGGGGACTAGAGAGGCGCTGTCGTGATTGCCTGACAATGTGCGATGGACGAACTATTCTGATTACTCAGAACTTTCCACACTACTTGGAGTGCGGCGTCCGGGAGGGTTATATGTAGATGACGGGGAATGTGTTAGGTGATGCGATGCTAGCGCCCGTGACTCTGTACGGCAGCGACAACGGGCGAGGGCACGACGACGAAGCCCTTGCTACCTTGGCTCGTGGCTTGCTATCCAGCTGAATCTCGGGGTGTTTTGCTTTTGGGGCCACCGTATCCACGAGTCGAAAGCATGTGTATGGTGACACCGAAGGCTAATGTGAGAGGCAGAAGCAATGTTGGCGTGAGCGAGTGAGAGGCAGAATGGTGGGATGGGAAAGACACACGAGTGCAAGCAGAAGGGAAGGGAAGGAGTTGGTCATGTCTACGGCGTCGATGTCTAAGGTTGGCAGCCACGCAGCACAGCTTACCTACCTTAGTGCAGGCCCCCTAAGACCTAACTCGGTCAATTTTGGTGCAGGGGACCTGTTCGTAAGGCAGGCAGGGTACCTCGACTGGTACAAGGCATACACGGAAATGCACTGTTTCGGTGCCCTTTTCACCCGTCACCCAGAGTCCAGCTTCGAAGGATTCGAGGCGGCGTCGGCACCACCTCAATCGGCATACGAGGGAGCCCAAGGCCATGCCGAGGTACATGCTGCTAAACATTGGACTTGGCACGCCGTTGAAGCCGCCCTGGCTCCTCTATCGCCATATCATGAGTACCTCCCAGGCAACGAGATAGCCGTCCACTCTCCCAACACACAGCACCTATGACCTGTCCTTCAAGGTTCCTCACTGCCCATGCCAAGATGCCTCAAAAGGTCTCAAGGGACCATTGACTTGACCAGAAGAGGCCACGAAATATGCACTCACATCAGATCAAGGTACGTGAATGAGTTCGGGTCCGCAACGCCCACCTCGGTTCGTGTCAGACGAGGTTTCTCTTGGATCAAAGAAGCCGAAGCGGTATTTGTGGTGCCCGTGATTGGCCGAGTGCATCGAACCCGAAGCCATTTGAGTCACCAGCATAGGGAAATAGCATCAGCGACGAGCATCGGGCAGGGCACCAGCATCATGGGAAGGTTCTCCCTACGCGCCGTCTCGGCGCAGCCGGAAGCCTCCACCCGTCACTGGCGTGACTGGGCTGACGATAGAACATTAGAACACTCAGCACACACAGCAAGGCCCGTTTGGGCATGGTGAGATCTCGTAATGCACCCCTTGGATGATTCCACGATCCAGACACATTTGCAAAGGAGATTCCGCCTCGTTCCGCATGGTTCAGCGCTGTGCTGCGTCCATTCGTGCCAAGAGAACCATCTCGTACCTGCTGCCAATTAGTCTCATGCTACGTTGTAGTGCATCCAGCGCTGATGTGTTGCTTCTGGTTAGCAGTGTGGCAGCTGAGGGGCGCTCTGTAGGACCATCCATGCACTGCCAGAGACCAGTAAACAGCCGGAAAGACGCCATATCGAAGACGAGTGTGCAGGGCTTCTTCAGGCGACTCGCCCAGCGGCAGCCACCGTGGCGCATTACTCATTCTTTGGGACATGCAGCAGCCCCACTGATTCTCGAAGCTCTGCATGTACCACCTTTGAATCGTGATGTCGACCAGTGAGGTGGGCGAGAACCTGTCTCGCTGCAGTGTCGCTGTGTTGTGTTGCAATTCGAACTGGATGGAATGAACGGTGTTTGTTGCAGGGCAGATTTCTGGGCAAATCTTGGAGTTTGCGGCTCCGACCGTTTACTATGGTAAGTGTTGGGGAAGGCCTTCGGAGCGATTCCACTCGTCCATCGTGACCGACCCCGCTAGGCGGTGTGGAGCGCGCTAGTACCGTCGACGGCAGAAAAAAAATTCCAGTTTTGCAGGTGCAGGCACTCGCCCAAACCGCCTGCACCTGCATCGCGAACTGAAGCTCCAAAAATAGCCATTTCACCACATTTTGGCTTGACACTTCCCACCACAAAATGCCAGCACGACAAGCGTTAGGCAAGCGGAAGGAGCCGCAGGCGGACGCCCCTGCGCCCGTCGACGACGAATTCGGCAACGCAACGTTGGAGGGCGTCTTGTCCCAGAGCGAGGATGATTCCGACTACGAAGAAACTTCCGAGTCTGACGGCGAGGACACTGGCCTGAACGGCGAACTGTCAGAGGACGAGGACGACGAGGAAGATATTCTGAGTGACGACATCCCATCTGACGTCGACGATGAAGAAATTGCCTCGAAACTCAAGTCGACAAAACTTGGTCAGGACTCCGCCGCCGCTGCCATTGGCGATGAGGACGATCGGCCCAACTACAAGGTCGTCAAGGACGCGAATGGCAACGAGCGCTACGAGTACGACGAGATCACTGCTGACTACGACTCCGACGACACCGATGCCCAGGAGCCCGTCAATACCATTGGCAACATCCCTTTGTCCTTCTACGATTCCTACCCTCACATCGGATACGACATCAATGGCAAGAAGATCATGCGCCCGGCCACCGGCGAGGCGTTGGATGCCCTGCTCGAGACCATTGAGATTCCCAAGGGCTGGACCGGCTTGACAGACCCCCAGACGGGCAAGCCTCTCAACCTGAGCCAGGACGAGCTTGAGCTTTTGCGCCGCGTCCAGATGAACGAGATTCCCGAGGAAGGCTACGACCCCTATCCCGTAAGTGTCCGGTGTCCCGCACGCGACCCCCAACAAGGCTAACGAAACTCAGGAAATGGTACACTGGTTCACTGCACACGAGGAGAAGATGCCCCTGAGCGCGGCGCCCGAGCCGAAACGCCGCTTCGTCCCCTCCAAGCACGAGGCCAAACGCATCGCCAAGCTCGTCAAGGCCATCAAGGAGGGTCGCATCCTGCCCTACAAGCCGCCCGAAGAGAGAGAAAAGGAGGAGGCCGAGAAGGAGGAGAACTACTACGACATTTGGGCGAACGAGGAGGAGCGCCCCCCGCACGTCATGAACATCCCGGCGCCCAAGCTCCCGCCCCCAGGCTACGATCTCAGTTACAACCCTCCCCCTGAGTACCTCCCGACAGAAGTCGAGAAGGAGGAGTGGGAGAAGGCGGACCCCGAGGACAGAGAGAAGGAGTACATGCCCGCCAAGTTTGATTCGCTGCGCAAGGTTCCCGCCTACGGCGAGTTCGTCAAGGAGCGCTTCGAGCGCTGCCTCGACCTCTACCTGGCTCCTCGTGTGCGCAAGAACAGGCTCAACATCGATCCCGCGTCGCTCCTTCCCAAGCTGCCCCGCCCCGAAGAGCTCCGGCCTTTCCCCACCGCCTGCCAAACTGTTTTCCGTGGCCATGAAGGCCGTGTGCGGTCGTCTGCCATCAGCCCTGACGGCGAGTGGCTTGCAAGTGGCGGTGACGACGGTACTGTTCGCCTGTGGCATCTCCGTACCGGTCGTCAGGAGTGGATGGCCAAGCTCAGCGTGGACGAGGCCGTGAACGTCGTTCGCTGGCGCCCGAACAAGGAGACCTTCATCCTGGCTGCCGCTGCTGGCGAGGACATCTTCTTCGCAGTCCCTCCTCGTGGTGCTGACGGCATCGACAAGGCCAGCCGCGACATTCTCGACGCTGGTTTCGGTTACGCCGCGCAGAACCCTCAGCCGACGGCTACCGTTACCAAGGAGCACCCTGGCAAGTGGGCAAGACCTGGTTCTAAGCTGGAGGCTGCCGGCGTCTTGCTCAAAGCCACTGTCAGATCCGTCATCAAGGTCATCAGCTGGCACAGACGTGGTGACTTCCTCAGCACTGTTTCTCCTAATGGCCAGCGCAGTGCTGTCGCCATCCACACCCTCTCGAAGCACCTGACTCAGATCCCCTTCCGCAAGCTGCCCGGCCTCGCGCAGACGGCCCAGTTCCACCCCTCGCGACCCCTCTTCTTCGTCGCGACCCAGCGTATGATCCGCTGCTACGATCTCCAGAGACAGGAGCTCGTCAAGGTCATCCAGCCCGGTGCCCGCTGGATCTCGTCGTTCGACGTCCACTCGGGTGGTGACAACATTGTCGTGGGATCCTACGACAGACGTCTGCTGTGGCACGACCTCGACCTCTCCAACCGTCCTTTCAAGACGATGCGCTTCCACTCGGAAGCCATCCGTGCCGTCAAGTACCATCGCAGCTTCCCCCTGTTCGCCGACGCCAGTGACGACGGCACTCTGCAGATCTTCCACGGAAAGGTAGTCAGCGACCTCATGGAGAACCCGACCATTGTGCCCGTCAAGATGCTCAAGGGCCACAAGATTGTCAACAAGCTCGGTGTTCTGGACGTGGACTGGCACCCTACGGAGCCCTGGTGCGTGAGTGCCGGCGCCGACGGCACCTGTATCCTCTGGACCTGATTTATGAGTCTCTGGTGGGGGGATACTTGTAAGGTTTTCAAAAGACAGCGAGGCGTTGGGAAGAACCAAAAAAGAACCAAGAGAAATTCTCGAGAAAACTAAACAACGTGTTTGCTTTTTCAAGTTTGTTCATGTCAAATAATTCGCCCTGTGTTTATCGCAGGAAGGTGTCAAATAATGGATGTCGAATTTGTACCAATGAGTTTGCTTTTCTGTGACTGCACCTCCTCGCTCCGGATTAGTAGGCGGTCGATACCAAATAGCATGACCGGCGTTGTTCACGGAAGATTGAAGACGAGGATGGGTCGAGATCCGTCAAGGAACGCCCTTCCCGAGATGACAAGACGACGTCCCCTTGGCGGCGGAAGATGATGCCGAAGGGACCGAATGGGCCGGAAAACCCACCACGCCAGCGCAGGGTGTTGGCTGCAAGTTTAATTAGGCGTTGGCTCGTGCGTCCCATCGTCTCATTTCCTCTTGACAGAACGCAAGCTGGCAAGTCCTCCTAGGCGGCCCTCTCCGCGGCGATGAGGATGCGCGATGGATGCCTGCAAATTGACAAATTCGCCGCCCCTTCTCCTTTGCCGGTTTCTTCAATCTGAAACCTGCCCTGCATCAAGACGGCGTCACACTCGCGGGGCTGCCATCTTAACCCTAGCCGTTGTTGATCTTCTCCTCCTCAATGCTTCAACCCGTTCCATTCGCCTGGACGAATCCGAATCCCTGAACCCACGTCATGCACGGACGAGAGAAGAGATCGCGTATCGCGTTGTGGAGGGCTTTTGTATAGGCGGTGGAACGCCTGGTCCGGT
The DNA here is from genome assembly GCA_020466075.1 of Colletotrichum coccodes. Lineage (NCBI taxonomy): Eukaryota > Fungi > Ascomycota > Sordariomycetes > Glomerellales > Glomerellaceae > Colletotrichum > Colletotrichum coccodes. The sequence continues at coordinate 19,942 of JAIMZG010000068.1, read as the reverse complement.
TCTCGCCATCCGGCACACGGCATGATGACCCAGGGCCTTGGAGGGCCCTCAATGTCAAGGTTATCTGCCGTTTCTTGCGTCGGATCGCCGCTGTCATGGACGAGAGGAGGTGCTCACAGCGTAGCAGCAGTGTGATGTCGAGGTTCATGGCTGGCTTCTTCCCGCTCTTCAAGAAGGGGCTGAAGTACCGTCTTCTTGAGTATTTTGCCGTTCTGATCGTTATCACCATCCCGCCCTCCCACCAGCTCCATCCATCCCAGTGTTCTACTCGAGAGGTGTGGCCTGCATGCTCATTTCCCTGATCTGACCCATCATCCCGCACCGAAAGAATCCTCTGGCTTCTAGGGCCGTGTTCCCACTTTTTTCACTGTTGCTGTTTTGCTGCCATCCAGGACCCTGTTCGGTCCCAGAGTCTTGGATGCTTCAGGTGGTGACCTAAATAACTAAAAACTGCCCTCCCCGCGTGCGTAGGTGTGTGCCTGCACTCGCACTCATTCTAGTTCCTGTGCCTGTGCACCTTTTACGGCATTCTCTTATTACCATTCAGCTGCTCCCAAGCGGCATTACGTTCTTTTGCCCGCCATGGTCTACTCTTCTTCCGTTTCGTACGCGGCAGCGCTGCTGTCCCTGTTCGCGGCCTCCGGCTCGGCCCAGAATTTCACGATCGCCAACGGCAGATCTTCACACCTGGGCTGGTCATCTTGGATGCGCCCCAACCAGGGACCCCGCTGGGCGGAGGTTAGTAACTGAACCCGAAAACTTCATTTGATGGGCGGCGGCCAATGAAGCCGTCAGGTAAAGTGAACTCTAACACGAATGGACACAGAGAACCTCCATGTCGCGCTGGACGTGTCGACGAATGGCAAGATGCCGCTGCCGCCGTACGCCGAGGACAGCCCGACCAAGATCTTCAACGTGACCATGTTCTTGTCCAGCTACACCACCGGTCGCAACTTCACCATCACCAACGGCACGGCGACGGCCAACAACGCCAGCCTGGGCGACATCATGTTCCAGGAGCCCGGCAGCACGGTGAAGCACGTCAACTGGATCTGGCCCGATTGCCTGGTCGGCGACGGCCAACCCAGCTCGACCGACAGCGACCGCGGCGCTTATAACGTAAGACACATACTTTGAGAGCGGATGACACGGCGTTCCAAGGCACAAGCCGGACTGACGTGACGACCTTAGATCTCCATCCGGCAGAACTTCCGCCTCAACGGCGAAGACCACTACACAATATTTGACGTGCCCATCTCCGTGACCAACAGCATCGAGAAGAAGGATGACCGACCCTCGTGCGACGCGTTGAACAACCCGCTCCTGAAGGAGGAGGAGCTCGACGCGCCGGCCGCCAACGCCGTCGGCGTGCTCTTCGCGCCGGGCGACTCGACCACCGTCGAAGTCAAGTCTGGCGACGGCGGCAACGACGACGGGCTCAGCGGGTCCAAGCCGGAGGCCTCGCCGGGCGACGGGCTCGGCGCAGGAAGTAGCTTGAGCTGGAGGGACGGCGCCCACTGGCTGTGCTTGATGAGCATCGGCGCCGCGCTGATGCTCTGAAGAGGTCGAGGAGCTTATGCGTTGTGAGCGGGGGGCGTGAGTTACAAATACTCTTTACCATTCATGATACCCAGACGCGGGAGCCTGTATTAGTACATATTCCTTAATCAAGTCCGCAGGGGGAGGGCTGGATTCGTGGGGTTTCAATCGGGCGATCCCGAGTCCGACGCAGACGGTGTCAATTCACGTAAACATTTCTGACGGCCGGATTCCATCTCCTTCGAGAAGTCGTCTTGGACTTTGAACTTCAGTCGAAACCGAGTTGATGTTATTCCAGAGAAAAGGGAAAGAAGGAAGAGAGAAAAAAAACCTTGTCTCACAAACTTGAACACATACCGTCCGAGAGCGCGTGTCTATTACGAAGTAGGAAATCCACTCCCGGATTGTGCTCCCTGCCCTTCTCCACCTCCTCGCGAGACCCCAGTCTCGGTGGCCCCCCGCGGCGACGTCCTTGCCATTCCGTGGCCCATGCCGCCCGGCGAACTGCTTCCTGAAATGGGTAATGTGCACGTCTTCCCTACCCCGACGCACGCCTATGCGCGACACTTCACATGTGGACAGCCAACTCGCCGGCACACGGACACGCATTCCAGCGTGCTAGCTCCAGGCTCTAGCCTGCGTGTCGGTCGTACTTCTCCCTCCCATTCTTTGCCCGCCCGTCCTATCAGGACCCTCGCTTCCCGGGCTCTGCATCCTGCATCGAACCCGGGTCGACTTGCAAGCTTGCGACCGGTGCCTCCAAGGATTCCCCGCACTTTGACCGCACTAATCGGACCTCGGCTGCGTGCTGTCTGCACAACTTGGGGGGTGAGCTAGCAGCTCGTAGAGCGACAGACGACGGAGGGACAGTTTTAGACTGCGGCAAGCATGACGAGACAGGGGAACAGCTTCTCTCCCGCCAAGCAACAGATTGCTGGGAGTCGGTCGTTGTCACCTGCGTTGTACGACGAACCCTTGTCGTTCGGCTTCTCATGACTGTTGCCCCCCGTCATCGAAACGCTCTTAAGTATGGGGTCTCGTGCCGCCGGAGACACGGTGGTGTGATGTCGAGGCTGCTGCTTCTTTAAATCTTCGACGTCTTGGAGACCCGTCCACTACATATTTAGCACTCTAAACTGGAGCTTCTGCACCGCAAGAGAGCCGGAAGAGATTCGTGCTCGAAAGTACGGACACTGTAGCTTTGACCAAGGTTCTCTTTGACACGCCATCCGGTTTCTCAGCTTGCTCGGATAGAGCGACACCCTCGTCGCCTGCCTCCCAGAACGACATCCCCATCTCCCCGGGGCATCACCACCCAGCCCAGAGACCGCGCGCATCGTCGGCAGCAATCCCCCCAAGATGCCGATGCACCAGGGCCTCCTCCCGCGCGAGGGCCTCACCGCCGACCCCATCTTCCGCCTCATCGCCCGCACCGCGCTTAACCCGGGCCTGATGCTGCCGCTGCTGCTCCTCGCCCGTTACACAAAGAAGGGCGGCGACCTCGCCATCCTGTACCCGAAGGCCTTTGCGCGCATCAAGTTCCTGGCCTACTGCGCCGTCACGCGGTGGGCGAGCAGCTGGCTCTCGCGGCGCGCGCTGAACAACTGGGTCGACGACCGGTACGACTGGCGCAGGGAAATCGTCCTCGTGACGGGCGGCGCTGGCGGGATCGGCGGGCACGCCGTGCAGTTGCTGGCCGAGCGTGGTGTCACCGTGGTGGTGTTGGACATCCAAGACTTGACCTATGCAGCCGGTGAGTTCCGGGTCGGCGTGTTTGCGACCTACTTGCTGGAGGAAAAAAAGAGTTGTTACTGAACCTTGTCGGCAGGCTCCAACGTGCACTACTTCAAGTGCGACATCACGTCCACCGAGAAGCTCGCCGCCGTGGCAAACGACATCCGCGCAAAGGTCGGCCACCCGACGGTGCTCATCAACAACGCCGGCGTGGCGCGCGGCAAGACGGTCTTCGACTCGACGGAGCGCGACATCCGCTTCACCTTTGACGTCAACACGCTTTCGCACTACTGGACGACCAAGGAGTTTCTCCCGCACATGGTGAAGAACAACCACGGCATGATCGTGACGGTCGCATCGTTCGCGAGCTTCCTGTGCGTCCCCAACATGGTAAGATGCGTCCGTGAAAGGACGGCCCGGCCCGACGGACCAGGAAGTGGCTGACACCGCCGTAGGTCGACTACGGCTCCTCCAAGGCCGCCGCGATGGCTTTCCACGAGGGCATCACGGCGGAGCTCAACACCCGCTACAACGCGCCGCGGGTGCGCACCGTGCTGGTCAACCAGGGCTACACCAAGACGCCGCTGTTCACGGGGTACCAGCAGGGCGTCGAGTTCATCCTCCCGGCGCTCGAGCCCGAGACGGTCGCGGAGGCCATCGTGAAGCAGGTGCTCGGCGGCGAGAGCGGGCACGTCGTCCTGCCGGCCTACGGCAACACGCTGACGGCGCTGAGGGCGTTCCCGCACTGGTACCAGCACCGGCTGCGGGGCGAGTCGCAGAAGCTGATGGCCAACTTCTCCGGCAGGCAGGTCGTGAAGGACGTCGAGGGGTTCTACGACAAGGGCAGAAAGCAGGCCGCGGGCGAGCAAGAGAGGCCGGAGGAGAGTACGGTGCTCGTCGCTGAGCCCGCTGCCGACCGGAGCGGTATCGAGTGAGAGAGAGAGAGAGAGAGAGAGAGAGAGAGAGTGAGAAACCTTGTACGGATTGTAAAGATTGTAGAGTTTGGTACGACGTGACGGCATTGTCTGTGTGTCTATTCAATCTGGCCACCAGCCGGAGTGGCGTTTGCTTTTTGCCGTGCAAAGAATGCTATGGGTGCCTGCGTTCCATCGAAAACGTTATCAAACACATCCCTCAACTCCCAGGCCGCATCAGGTACAACAGCTGCGGGAAACGATATCAGTCCGGTGCCATCAAGGTCTTGGCTGTGAGTATAAGGTAAGAGGTCTCTTGGAAACACGTAGTTGTAGCCGACCAGAGTTTTGTTGCCACGTTACTATCAGCCTCCCTGGGTGGCTCAAACCATGCAACCTCGCAACTCACATCTACCACGGTTCCCAATGTTCAATCCGTCAATACAATCCTCTCTGAGATTTTCACCATCCTCACCACGCCACTTTCTTCAAAACCAAGCCCAAAGACAGCTCATTTCAAGACCAGGATCAAGGCGTTCATTGAACGAACCCTCACCAAATTCCTGTCACTCATGTCCAACACCATATTTGAGCCCCTTGATAATGACCACGCCATGAGGTAATCAACCACCTACGGCAGCGTTCCTCCCCCTTCTCCTCGTCGCATTCTCGTGTTGGCCGCTTTGAAGCTTTCCCCATGACGTGGTGGAGACCTGACCGTATCGAAGTTTTAAACCAGAATGCTGGAGAACCAACAAACAGGAGCAGGTTTGAGACGGCAGTTGGACAAGAGGGATAAATCGAGGAAACGCTTGATCATGCGTTGAAAGCATGGAAAAGAGGGGCCCAGACGATGAGTACCTTATGTAGAGGGAAAGGGTAGAGGCGCCGCCTTTGGCATGTAGTCTATTGTTCTATCGTCTATGCATAAAAGTCATTGCACATCATCTAAGCAATCACACTACTTGCCGCGGCCTCCTTCTTCTCCTCGTCCGGCTGCCGTCCGGCGTTACGGACCTCGGCCAGGACCTTCTCAATCGAGGCCAGAAACCGTGTGACCTCGTCCTCGGTGCCGATTGTGATTCTCAAACACCCCAGGCAGCCGTGCTCTTTACCTCGGAAACGAACAACAACGCCCTTGTTCTCCGCCAGGCGCTCGTAGACGGCCAGCGCCGTGACGTTGTCCGGCTTACCCGCGGCGTCCAGCATCTCGTACAGCAAAAAGTTGCTCTCCGTGCCGCCCCGTAGCCTGCCGACGCCAGGGATCTTGGGCAGCTCGGCGATGATGCGGTCCCGCTGCGTCAGGATCTTGGCCCGGTTGTCCCGCATGACGGCCAGCCCCTTGCCGGATACGGCGTACTGCGCGAGCGTGCTCGTGGGTGTCGAGATGTTGTACGGCGCCTTCATGGCGTTCAGGAGGCGGGCGATGGGCGGCGAGGTGAAGGCGGCGCCGAGGCGGATGCCTGCCATGCCGAAGGCCTTGGAGAGGGTCTGCATGACGACGAGGTTGGGCCACTCGAGCACCCATCGGCCAGCGAGCTGCCCTCGGGCGCGAAGTCGATGTAGGCCTCGTCCAGGACAACGACGCCGTTCCACGTCGTGTGCTCGAGGACCCTCTGGACGTCCTCCTTGGCCAGGACCGAACCGGTGGGGTTGCCCGGCGTGCAGAGGTAGACGAGCTTGATGCTGTCGCCCTCCCTGCTCAGCGTGTCGAGGATGGCGTCGGTGTCCATGCCGAACTCGGGCGCGGGCTTCAGCGGGACCTTGACGATGCTCACGTCGTTGATCTGCGCCGAGACGGAGTACATGCCGTAGGTCGGCGGGCAGGTGAGGATGCGGTCCTTGCCGGGGGCGCAGAAGCACCGCAGCAGGGCGTCGATGGCCTCATCGCTACCGACGCCGACAAACAGGTTCTCGGGCTTGAGGTCCTTGGCCGTGTGGGTGTGGGTGTTGCGCAGGTCGCAGAGCAGCTGCTTGAGCTCCGGCTGGTGCGGGTCGGGGTACCGGTTCAGGCCGAGGAAGTCGATGCCTAGGTTGCCGGCCTCGAAGTTGGGCTGCAGGGACGGGCCGTAGGCATTCTCGTTTGCGTCGAGGAGGACGTTGGTTCCGTCATCCTTGTAGTCGCTGCAAGGGGGTGTTAGCATCCGCTCATGCAAGTGAAGATTGAGATTTTGTGAGCCTTGACTCACTCTCTTGCGCAACGATAAGGCTCTAGGGCCAAAATATTCGGGCGCGCACATTTTTCGAGGTTAAAGGGCGACATTTCGACTCGGTTTGCTGAAGCTATTGTTGAGATACGGAATGAGCTGTGAGTTGGGAGTTGTGAAGTCTCCTTATATCGATGTCTCACTCAAGTACAACCATGGACGTCGGTTTGAGTCAACGCTGGACCATGCACAATGGATCTCCCGTCAACACAGGATTTGGTGGATCCGCCGACCCCGGAGCCATACGTCGGCACCTGTCCGGACCAAAGCGGGCCAGCGATCGTGGCGATCGTCCAATGATACCAGGTAGGCTTCCGATCGTGTCCCCACTCAGAAAATTCGACTTCAACGATTTTAACAGGGAAGATGCATTTCTGGGCTGGGCTACCGTGACGGACAGGTAGAAATACTGCATCAACCCTGTAAAGAAATCGGCTCAAAAGCGACGTCTCCGAAGCCGCTACGCTCGGCATCGGCTCACTGCCATCGTCACGTAGTCCGAACTGATGAAGCCGAAACACAAACGCCGTTGCCGCCTTGACGACATTGATGGCCATGCAACTTTTTAATCACCGCCAAAGGTGATATCTCGCAATTCTCACACAACTTACACCGATTGGACTGCGAGTAAACACAAGTACTCGAATGTGGTCTCTTGTCGTTACGCAGATGGGCAACAATAGCTCCAGCTGACCTATCACGACGATCGAACTCCACACCACCCAGACACACCAATTTCGAGAACTTCGTTCTTACTGTTATGGCTCACCTAGACTTCCGGTTCGACCCCAGCTCCTCCCCGTATCTTCCATTCGCATGTCGCTCTTGAATGGGCCAGGGATTGGAAGCCGGTGCTCGCGACAGGAGATTGGTCGTTAGATAGCAAAGCCTGAATCAGCCGGCAGACCATGCCGTCGCTTAACCACCGGGACTGCCACCCCACCCCACCCGGCCGCCCGGGATCGCGGATCGAGTGGATTCGTTTGAAATCAGCCTGATTGCAATCAAACGACTCCCCTGGTGGCGCCCAATGGTCCAAACGAGCTTCTTGCCAGCTTTCTGATAAGATCAGATCGGACGAGCCGGACTAGACCCTATTTAAGTAACCCCCCTACAACAACAACTGTTAGGTTGCTAGGACGAACCACAGCTTCTGAACCGTCTCCAAATGCCCCAAGGTCATCTACCCGCCCGACGTCGCTCTCATGTATGCAGCTCGACGAAAGGGAGCTAGTGCTGGCCGATGTGACGATGATGGAGCTTGGGGAGAGAGTGCTTTCGAGCTTTTCCCCAACTTACCCCTGGTCCATCGATTTGGGGAATCCACAGCAACGATGCTCTTCCTCGCCCGATTCCTGCACGTTGCAGTTCGTCACCACCCTCCCCCTCTTCACGCGGAGGGAATTTACGGAGATGAGTGGTCCTATGTACGATCATGCCCATCTCATAGGCGGCCATTGCCGTCCGCCTCTGCACCAACTCATCTCCCCGCCTCCCCACCTCCCCGATTACGGTCTCCCGGATGAAAGGACCAACTGAGAGTCATGACGCAGGGGAATGTGGTCCTGGGGCCGTCTATATGAAGGCGACCTGAACTCCCGGCTGGAGGTAAGTGTGGTGCGGCAGCTACCTCGTCTGGTTTCTGTTTGCTTGTCTCAACGCTTTCTGGGGTCCTGTTTGGCGATCGGTCTCTTCCCGCGCTTCCTACCGTCACGATGTTGTTCCTGCACATCGCAGCTCTGGCCTCTGCGGCAACGGCCTCCCAATGCGGCCTCAAGAAAATCGAGAACCTCGTGACGTTTGGCGACAGCTACACCGACGAAGGCCGGCTCGGCTACTTCATCAACAACAACGGCTCTGCTCCGCCTCCGGGTACTCTGCTCCCGCCGAGCAACTCCACTGCGAGCGGCGGATACACCTGGGGCCGGTTCGTTGCCAACTCGACCGGCGCGAACTATTACAACTACGCTGTCAGCGGCGCCACCTGCTCCAACAAGATCATCTCCCGAGACTATGCCGCCATCCGCCAGCCGTTCCCGTCTGTGCTGGACTACGCGATCCCAGCCTACAAGGCCGACACGGCGTTCGAGACGCTCTACCCGAACCGGGCAGCCAACAACACGGTCTACGCGCTCTGGATCGGCACCAACGACCTGGGATACGGCGCCTTCCTCACCGACTCCCAGGCACCCGGGACCACCATCTCTACCTACGTGGACTGCATCTGGGAGGTGTTTGACAACATCTACTTGACGGGCGGCCGCAACTTCGTCCTGCTCAACATCGCGCCCCTGGAGCAGTCACCACTCTACGCTGCTACGGAGCTCGGCGGCACTGGGGACAGCCTGTTCTGGCTCAATAAGACGGCGTACAACACGACCGAGTACCAGTACAAGATGCTCGAGTACAGCACCAGCATCAACACCATGTTCGACTACGGCGCGCCCTTTCACCTACTGGTCAAGAAGCGCTGGCCCGGCGCGAGCTTCTCCATATTTGACGTTGACAGCCTGCTGCGCGACATTCACGCCGAACCTGCAAGATACCTTTCTTCGCCGCCGAATGTGACGGGTGTCTACCGGGTTTGTGACCCGGTAACGGGGGCCTGCACAGACTCCTCGGAGGCCAAGTCGAGCTTCCTGTGGTACGACGAGTTACACCCCTCCGAGCGTGCAGGTAAGTGCATTTGTTAGCCTGTTTTTCGTTTCGGGACTGTCGGGCTAACGTGTATCCTGTCATAGAAGAGATCGTGGCTCAGCAATTTATCGATGTTGTGTATGGCAACTCGACTTACGGCACAACTTATGCGTCATAATAGACCAAACGCCCGGAGGTCCGGTGTTCAGAAGACCCGTGGGGAGCCTGGGGATATATCGCGAAGTTCAGACCAAGTAATGTAGCAGGAGGATAATGGGACGAACGCGAGTTGTATAGCGTTCCAAAGAGTCGATGAGGAAAAACGGTAGAGGAACGAAGGTACAATGAAACCGTCGAGCTCCATTCAAGCCAAGCCAAGATATTTGACCAGCGCCAGCCGCAGATGTTTAACCTGCCACTGAAGGGCACGTTCGTAACTGGTTTCCCAGCGCAGTTAACAGCTTCCTTTGCCAAGGGGGGGGTCGATGTAGTCTTCAATAAGGAAGCCACACCTTGCCAGACAAAACCCGTCACCCCAACATCGCACGGGATGTCCTGGAGCATTTGACCTGGAGGACGACGTGGGTAGTCCGCAATTTTGGGTTTGCGACAACGGATAGTCAACGTCGTGCAGCGGAATAGACTTCGACAACGGCCGGACACAGAGGAAAAACGGTCAATTTGTCTGTCAATGTCATCGATCGACAGCCACTCGTCAACGTTGTCAACAACTGTCATCTTGTCCATCAATCGCAATTCATGAAGAGAGCTCGAGGGCACGGAAGGGGAGGGGACGCGATGCTGGGTGGCTTGCAGGCACACCCCTGTCAGCCCCTTTGGGAACCTCAGAAAGAGTGTTATGCATGGGCGCAGGCCAGTCAAAACGACGCCTCGGCTCTCACGACTCTCGATTAGCCCCCACCGCCAATGTCCTTCCCTGGTTAGCCTCCGACATAGACCCACTTCGGATCCTGCCCATGTTGACCAAGGTTTCCACCCACTCTCAGGCCCCGTGGCCCCTCCCCAGACGCCCCCCCTTCTCAAGCTTCCAAAGGGCCCCGGGGGAAAAGCAACACAGAAAATTTTTGATTCTGCCATTCACTCCTGCCTGCGAATGCCTGGCAGACACACACACACACACAACACAACACGCACACCGACACCCCGAAATCTCTCACACACGCACGAGGTTCCCTCACCTCACACATAATTACTTGACGCCGAACGTGGACTGGCACACTGGACGTCGGACGCGCCTCGACCACACCAGTCTCTTCCCTCACCGACACTACACCGCACCACGCCTCCCTCTCCGCTTGTTGCTCCACGCGCACCGTAACTCACACCGCGGTCGCATCCGAGGTCCTCTCCGCGAATACGCAGAACGTTGCCCTCTCTCTGCCTTTTGCTTTGGTCTTCTGTCGGTTCGCTTCGCTTCGTACCGCACCGTACCGTCTTGCACCCGTCACCCGCACTCCCACTCCGCTCCTCTCTGCCTCTTTTCCTCATTGAGGTACCCCGTGGGACCTGGACTACCTCATCAAGCTCGGCGTCGGTTCTGAATCAAGTGGCAGCCCGGCCAGAGACTGACACCGACTGCCTTTGACTTGGCCTTGTCTCACTGGCCCGCGCCTGTGGCACTTGCTGGGCGCGCCTCCATTTCTTGCTCGGCATCTCATCCCTTATCCAACAATTACGGATCTTACAATCCATTCCGCCTCATCTCTTACCGGCAACCCTTCCTCTGGCGCCCCATCCACCACGCGTCATTCTCATCTATTTGCCCTCCATCCTTCCTTACCGTACCCATCTCCCCCAGTTTAACCATCTCACACCCCAGTGCGGTCTACTGCCGTCTCTCACGTAACGGGAGATACGGTCGACAAGTACGGACGAGACCGAGACAAACACGCCAGCCCTATCCCAGGTGCGTGTCGGATCATCTAGCCAGGCACCCCCGAGAACAGAGGAGGGACAACCGGATTCGTACCGTATGCATGGTTGTACCTTAATACGAAATACATCCTTCGTCATCACGTCGAATCGCTCATTTACTGGGCCAAGAGTTTGGCTGTCAGTCTGTGTCTATCTGAGAGATAGCCCAGCCAGTTGATGGTCGTACCCCTGTCCCCCACCGCTCATCACGCACGTCAAACACCAGCAAACCAGCCAGTCATCCCGCCAGCCTAGCCAACCTGCGGCCCGGACAGGCTCAGGACCACCTCACCTCACTCCACACACTCCTCCCGCCGCCCGCCGCTCACTTCCTTGTTGCGGTCGACTCGACGAAACGTCGCCCGCTGCGACCGCCGCGCCTCTCTCACCTCCGCCCAGCTTAGCCCAGCCAGCAAGCCTGGCGTGTCTGACCGAGTTTGGAAGCCAGAGTTTATTGCGACTCTTCCTCGACTAGGTCCATTTGGCCCCCCCCAATTCGACCTGCTCCCCAGGCCCCTCGCGTCAGCCCCCCAAAAGCATAATAATAATAGCTCCGCGCCCATCCTATCCCCTCTCGTCCCAGCCATGTACACTCCCGGCTATGGTTTCTCCAATGTCCCTCCGAACTTCAACACCGGCGCCCCACCTCCAAACCAGAACCCTCATATGCAGCCAGGCTCAGTCCCAAACCAGCCCGGCCAGCAGATGATGTACAACCCTAACCAATTCGCTGGCATGCCTGGCGGCCAGCCCGGCTTCGTCGGCGGACCCAATCCCGCCATGATGTCGGGCGCTGGTCCTGCAGGCATGATGCAGAACGCCGGCATGCCGCACTTGGCCGCCAATGGTCAAAGTAAGCTCTCCCCTTCCTTGCCTTGTCTCTCCCTGTGTCCCTAGGCCGTCCGGCAGAGTCTCGTGTCTGCGTTGCGCCCTCTGGCGCTGCCGTGGCAGCATGTGCGTCCCAATGGCGACCGGAACAGAGAATATGGTGCGACAGAAACGCGGCTGTCCTGGACTCAACACATCGCCGCCGCCATCGTCAATACCGGACAAACAGTTACCGAAGGACATGACGCCCTAACATCCTCCAATCTTCAGCAATGGAAACACGCGTTTGCTGACCTCAATGCCTTCATCAGTGGCCTTCCAGAACCCCTACCAGGGCAATCCCTACGGCGGCAACATGCCTACGCCAGGCGGCCAACATCCCAACTTCGGCGGAATGCAAGGCTTCTCGATGAACGCGGGTATGACACCTCAGCAGCAGCAGCAGCAACAGATCATGATGCAGCAGCGCATGCAAGCGCAGCAGGCGCAGCAGCAACAGCAGCAACAACAACAACAACAACAACAACAACAGCAGCAACAACAACAACAACAACAACAACAACAACAACAACAACAACAACAACAACAACAACAAGAATCCACGGAAGCACCACAACGGCAAAAAACCTGCTCTCTACCGCCACTGGCACCCAATACAAGGCTCGAAAAGAACGTCACGGCAGCGTTCGCGCTCGTCGAGCCCGACACGCTGGCCAGGGAGAACAGCGACGATGCCGTCAACGACTTTGACGACAGGCTCAAGAGGGCGCAGGGCAAAGTCAAGATCATCGAAAGGATGACGGGCGAGGGGAGCTCTGCCGAGTCAAAGGTCGCAGAGGCGAAGGGGATGTGACCTGATTTCCTGCTGTTCCTTCTATTATTGTTTTTTCCATCTTAGAAGGACATGGGCGATGTTTTGTCGAAAGTCGTTGGGTTTTACAACTGGTGGCCGAATAAAAAGGTCCGAATATACCCAACAGATTAAATAGCATAGAGGTGGCAGGACAACTCCTGAACGCGAAATTTTAAGAAGTAATACGTTTAATAGAATCTAGTGCCCTTCATATTTACATTCACCCTTCCCTCCTGTACAGAGAACCGCATTTCCCACGCTCATGCAAAATTCCGGCAAGGGTAGCTGTTTTTATCATGTCAGCAAAGGCTATTGTCAGAGGTGTGGAAACAATAAAAATAGATCCCGAAAATCGCAACAGAAGAAACTCACTCCTCGCTGTAGGACTGCTCTTCGGTGATCTCGTACTTATGCACGTCCCACGATCCGCTCTTGAGGTCCTGGCCGCTGGGCGTCGGCGGCAGCCCGTTGGTGAAGAGCGCCTCCTTGCTCGCCTCGACGGCCTTGGCCGCGTTCTTCTCGAGGTACGGGGCGAGGCCCGTGGCGGCTTCCTCACGGGCGGCGACGAGCTGCTTCTCGCCGGCCTCGCCGATGAGCTCGACACGCGGGTTCGCGGCGGAGCCGACCGACAACAGACCAACGACATCGGCCTGGTTGACGACGCTCAGGGCCGGGTAGTTACGGCGGGCATCGCGCTTCCAGTACGGGTTGTCGGCGATGTCGCCCGCGGGCAGGGTGACGGGGTCGTCGTAGCTGAGGGGGTTGAGAGCGCCCGGTGTCGGGTTGCGGAAGGTCGGGTTCAAGGGCACGCCGGAGGAGCGGTTGGGGTCGATGGCGAGGGAGCGGCGGATGCGTTCCCAGACGCCCTGAGACTGGAGGGTATGTTTCTGGAGGGACAGGGGTTAGCTGCTGGGGCAATTGAGTTGTTCGTGATCATCGGGGTAATAGTTGGTGACGGTGGTTTTCCTTGGAGCTAGCAGGCGAGCCAATTGAGCGCGCGGTGCAGGCCGTACATACCTTGGAGATTTCCACAAGGCCGCCTGCCGCGGCCTTCGCAACTGCCTTTGAGGCCATCTTGGGCGACGTCCTGGACGGTGGAGGGGAGATTGGGGGTTCGATTGGCAACGATTCGATGACCAGCTTGAAGTTAGATGTGAGCGTTCCGGCGCCTGGGTCGTCGAGAGTGCTCCAGTTTCTGGCAAGGACCGGGTGTCCGAAGTTTTGCCGGTCGAAGCAATAGCCGTGCTTCAATTTGCAACCGACTTTCGCACTCGGGATCCACTTCACGCTTTCCCCCTTGCAATGCTGCTATGCTGGTATTTTCGGGTTTCGGGGTTTCACTTTCGAGCGATGCGTTGACATTGGTATCCAATGTGTGTGCAACTTTGCGGTGCAACACGGCGCTGTCACTGATGCAGAAAGCGAGTGCACAAGAACAACGCCAGTCGATCATTTCCCAGCTACCATACGGATACAAGAAAATCGTCCCCATATCCCAGCCCAGCCCTTCCAGTTGCAAACACATTTTCTACCACATATTATAATTACATAGCAGCACTAGAACTACTCATCCTTCTTCTCGGTCTCCTTAGTAGCATCCTCCTGCTTTTCCTCGTCGGCCTTGGTCTCGCCGTTGGCCGGCTCCTCTTCCTTGGCATCAGTGGCAGCGGCTTCGGCAGCAGCCTCAGCGGCGGCCTCGACATTGCCGCCCTCGACCAGCGCCGTCACAACATCGACGGTGCCGGCGGGGCTGCCAGGCTCGGCAACAAGAATCTTGCCGGCCTTGTCAACGACAAAGACGCCGCGCTGGGTGCTCTTGGGTGGCTTCTTCAGGCCGATGGCGCCGATCAAGGTGGCCTTGGGGTCGCAGAGCAGCGGGTAGGGCAACTTCTGCTTCTCCTTGAAGCTGGTATTGGCCTTGGGCGAGTCCATGGACAGGCCGTAGATGGCGAAGCCCGTCTTAGTGAGCGGCTCGTACGAGTCTCGGAAGAGACAGGCTTGCTTGGTGCCTGAGTATCGCGGGCAGGTTAGCAATGTTGCTGCGTGGGGATGCTCGGGAACATGACTGCAAAAACACTCACATCCAGGGGTCGAGGCCTTGGGGTACGTGAAGAGGACAACACCGGCCTTGCTCTTGTCGACGAGCTCCTTCAGAGTCGTCTTGTCGCCATCGTTGGTCTCGATCTCGCCGCCGAAGCCGTCGAGATCGATTGTCTCACCTTTAACCGCCTTGACCTTCTTGTCAGAGCCATTGGCGGCGGCGGGCTTCTCGACGGGCTCCTCGACGACCTTTTCGGCGGGCTTCGCAGCAGGCTTCTCAGTCTTGCCCTTGGCGGCGCCCTTGACCTTTTCTGCGGCTTTGGCGACCTTGGCGGAGGCCTTCTTGGGCGCGGGAGCCGGAGCAGGCTCGGGGGCTTTGCGCTTGCGGAGCTCAACGGGCATGGCGTCTACTTCTGATGGGATGCTGTGGAAAACGAGGATACAATGGGGATCGCAAAGGATGGGCGACTTGGATAGCGGCGTGAAGCTGATGATGCGATCCAGACGCGACAAGAAAATCCGGTGAAATTGCAACAGATGGGAAGGGGTTTCGGGTGTCGAGGGAAGTTGAGAGGTAAACAGGAGGTTCAAGAGGACGTCCTCGGGCTGAGCCAATCACAGGCGGCCATGGCCAGAGCTTCAGCCGGGACCAGGGGGCTGATGCGATGCAGATGTCCTGTGGTAGTCGTGGTGGTCACGGTGCTGCCGCATTTTGCGGTGCGTTGCGGGCCCCCAGACTCAGACTAATTATTAAGCTCGGTCACCGCGAGCAGCAACGGTAGCATTAGCAGCCGGTGCTGTTTCTGGCGTGCGTGGATGGAAGGGGGGTGGTGCTGCCGTGTCAACGTGTGCGTGTGTCTGGCGTGTGGTTGTTGCTGGGCGCTGGCTCGGAATCTGCGTGTCTGGGTTCCCCCCGAATTGAACAGCAGCGGGTGCAGGTCCATCAATTCGTGCTTTCGTGCTCTCGGCTGTTTCCCTGGCGCCGACTTCCCTTTCCGCCTCTCTCTCTCTCCCTCTCTCTCTCTCTCGCGACTGCCATTTCTCTCATCCACTCGCACCCCGGTCCTATCGCAGTAAGCTTTTGACCATTGGCCGTGCGTTCCTCAACCCCGACCTGGTCTTAGCCTCTGCGAGGGAGCGCACGTTCTGGTGCCCGTCGGGCTTGTGTGGGGGAACACCAGACGGCTGGGCCTAACAGCCCGTGTGTAATATTGCACGGTTTCACCTTCTCTGGCCAACCGTCCTTGACAGCCGTTTTCTTCCTCGTCCTTGCGTCTGCCATCGAGATTTGGCCATCGACAAGTCGCTTTTCTCGTCAGTAATTCATTTTGAGATGCTGTCCTCTGCGATCCTCGAGTTTAAATAATAGTCAACGTCAAGACAGAGTTCTTGCGACGTCAGAGGCGGTGCTGGTTCCATGCATAATGTCAACACACAGGCTTGGATATTTGCATATGCACTTTCTTCAGTTATCAGTTGCCACTCAACTTCCCCCCAGCTGCTGCCCAACTGACTGCTTACCATCTACCTTCGCCAGCTTGACCTGCTCGATCAACTCTGCCTCAAGCGAGGAAACCATTTAGGGAACAATTGTATGTTTTTGTTACCTTGTTCCCTGAATCACCGCCCTTGCGTTTGTTACTCTCTCAACTCTCGGGCGACTCAAGAAACATTTGACAACGGACCCTTGTCAATACTCAGTTGGTTCTTGCGAGGCAAGAGAGCTCCAAATCCGCCACTCTGTTCTGCCTGTTTATGTTTCCTGTTTTCGTTACCATCAAACCCTGCTCGACTCATCACTTCAGTCTCACGCCATCGTCGAGGCCATGTGGCCCATCAATGTCGACACGTGGCAAATGGAAGAGTTCTACGAATCGGAGTTCCCTTGCGCTATGCACTCCCACATCTGGGGCAACGAGGAGGTCTCATTCAGGAGTTGAGGAACTTTAACAAACATGGTTCGAGAAAAGCCGGGTACTCCAACATCTACCACACCTGCCGCGTGGCCAAGTCGCTCGACTTGATATTGGCTTGGGTCGACACTTGCTGCATCGGCAAGACCTCCAGCGCGGGACTTTCGGAGGCAATCAATTCCATGTTTCGATGATACAACCGGTCATGGCTTTGTTTTACACACCTCGCCGATATGAACGACTCGGCTATCCCAAACACATTTCTTGAGAGTTTCGCAAGCTCTGGATGGCTCACCTGTGGCTGGACCCTTCAAGGACCGATTGCACCAAAGACGGTCATATTCTCTACAATGCTTTCCGGCAGCTGCTTGGGTCCAAAGAGAGTCTGTCGAAACCGTTGTCCAGCATCACCGGCATCGAAGAAGCCATTCTGATTGACAAGTCCCCTAGGTTGAAGATCTCCGTTGCAA
Organism: Colletotrichum coccodes; assembly: GCA_020466075.1. Lineage (NCBI taxonomy): Eukaryota > Fungi > Ascomycota > Sordariomycetes > Glomerellales > Glomerellaceae > Colletotrichum > Colletotrichum coccodes. The sequence goes on along the minus strand of JAIMZG010000068.1, from coordinate 2,872 downwards.
CTCACATGTCATGGCTTCGGAGCGCCAAACTACCCAGCTTGAGGACTCGACCTGTTGCCTCCTACAAACAACTTATCCCTCCTCGCCTGGACTTCGAAGAGCACTCATCTGGATCATCAACAGGAGTACAGCGGACTGCTTGTGAGCTTGCCATCTCACGTTGCTCTATTCTTAGGACGCCCGCTAGTCAACGTCCCGCAAGTGTCTAACGAGGTTGAAGCCAGTATGGCTAGGGCCATTCTCTTATTTAGAGCTGCGTTCGGGAAACGGCGGTGCGCACTCGATGACGGCGACCAGTCAGACGAAATGGACTATGCGCTGCCGCCACACTGCGGATTTTCCGGTCAAGATCACTCAAATCTGATGAGTATCCTGATCTCCAAGGCCCTATCGGGCCTTGTGCGCCACAAACCATGGAGTCTGGTCGTTCAAGGTATCAAGTTCGACGCAGGATATAACCTGATGCTGAAATAGTGGGATGTCAAGACACTGCTCTATCACAAGAGGGCTGTGTCTTTGGGACTTGTAAAACAACTGAGTTCTGAAAGCCCCGCAAAACTTTAATGCACTGGTTGCGTGAACGCATGATTGTTCGACCCATTGTGTTAGCCAATAAACCTGGTTTGGTCAACTGTAGCAAAGCAGTCCATAATTCCCTATGGGATGGACTCAACCAGGTGTTTCTGGACAAAGGCGACGACTACTCTGCGCCCTCTTTCCGTCTTCTGTGGTTCACTCAAAGGGAGCACTCCATAGTACCAAATGGGGACTCGGACTTGCTATTCCTGTCTCCTATGGCCCCTGAGCCAGCATCTAAAACCCAAGAGTGCTGGACAACAGTGCTAGATTTAGAACGAGGCAAGCGGGTTAGGGAGGGAAGAGGGCCTTCGATTTCAAGACTTGGCTTTGCCGATAGCTTGAAATCGGCCTTGGAGCTCATGCAGAAACGATGCGCAATAAACAACGCTGAACCGAGCTACTGATTAGCATTAGCTGGGAGCGTTTCAACACGCACAACATCAGCCTCGCGCGTAGTCCAGCTATCTCATGACATGAGGCTGAAGTCCACGATCAACATTGTTCCTCACGATGCGGCCACAGGCGTCTGCGAGGTTCTCGTTTCTTTTATGGACGTCAAAGAGGGTTTTAAACTCGGAACCAACACACAATGAGAAGTACGACTGGCTGACAGGTGGCCTTTGCGCCCATCAGCTCGTCTCTTCGAAAGCTCCTCGACGAATCTAACATAATTTCCATTCTAGGATTATCTCTCAACATCCACAGAACGGCAAGATGGCCGAGCGGTCTAAGGCGCTAGCTTCAGGTGCTAGTCAAGTAATTGGCGTGGGTTCGAATCCCACTCTTGTCACACGAACCTCTTACAACGTTCACTTTTTGCGGGCTTTACTACTTTTGTGGTGTTGACTGAGCTACGTGAAATCTGGAAGAGTTTTTTTGGGGGGGGGGGGGGGGGTTTTGGCGATGTCACTCACAATGTATCTTTCGGGAAGGCGCCCCCAATATTTAGCGTTTTCCAGGTGACCCACTCTTACCCTGCGACCTACCGTGATCCTTTCTGGCCACGCCATGAATTGCCTCGAATCACGAGCAGCAGAAACGGCAGAAAGGAATCCGTCTTGCGTGAATCCAATAGGGCAGTGTAATTGACAGTACAACAAACAGTCCCCTCCTCTCCTCTCGTCGAAGTGCAACTTCAACAGGTTTTAGTCTCAGCCAAAAGCAGACTCTTAAGAGGTCAACTCGGTCTTGATCGGTCGAGACTGCGTTCTTGACAAGAGCGGCATTAGACAGCTGCTGGCCTCAACACCTTCAAGTTTCGGCATTGTGCCAGTCGGTCCCTCACACTTCCATCATTTCACGACAGAGTAAAATCTTCTCTTAGCATACCATTCTACGTCAAGTCAAAGGACCAATGGTCAACCACACAACTCGTCCTTCGCCAACGCCGTATGCAGATATCGCACCATCAATCCCGATACCTGCATACCCTTGTCCCGGACCATGTCTAGCCGCAATCAGCCCATTTCGGATCTCATGATCCCACCTACCTCACTTACACACTTGTATACACTCATCCACGACGCGCACTCCTCCCGTTCCCCTCGTCTCAAAACATAGAACGTAGCAAAGGGGATGATTCCGAGATGCGAAAAGGAAACCTGACACCCAAGGTGAATTTCTCCCGTTCCTCTTCCGCTCCTCTCCCGCTCGTGATCCGATCGAGCAGCTTCCTGACTGTCACACTCTAGACGGTGACGGCCCCGTTGGCGGCCTTCACGATGGCATGCATCCTCTTCGCGTAGGTTTCATACCCGTTTTCCTGACATGAGGCTCGTTCGACACTCGTGATGGTTGTAAAGACTTATACTGATTAAGAACAGGTACACCCGCTCGTCGATCCGTTCAGCGCGTGATCAGGCCGTACGTCTGCCCCGCATCATCATCTCATCGCACTTGCATTCTCCCCCGTCTTACCTCAATCTCGCCTCCTGGATCCGACACTAACACGCCTGAAGAGGTACGGGCAAGGCCAGAACCATGGCCACGGCCCCAGCAATACCATACAACCGCCTTCGGGCTCCGGTTCCTCGTAGCTTCGTCCCCCTGCGGACCGGACAGGCTACGAGCGAGAGCAGGCCGACGTCTCCTGAGTCCCGTCATTACCAACGCTAGGTGGAAGGTGGAAAAAAGGTTGACGCTTTGCGAGTTCATTTTCGATGTCTTTTACTTTCATGGTTTCTAGTGTAGTTATACCCCCCTCTCGTCCCTCTCTGCATTTGCTAGATACCAAAAACCACAGGGCTTGTCGGCTTGCTTCAGCATCTTGTGTGTTAAAAAAAAAAAAAAAAAA
>JAIMZG010000067.1:0-19330 GCA_020466075.1 Colletotrichum coccodes | reverse complement strand
TCGTGGGCAGCTACGAACGGACACGAATCTATTGTCAAGATGCTCCTTGATACAGGAAAGGTTGAAGTTAACTTAAGAGACATACAGTACGGCCAGTCACCACTGTCATGGGCAGCTACGAACGGACACGAATCTATTGTCAAGATGCTCCTTGATACAGAAAAGGTCGACGTGGACTCTAGAGATAAATTCAATCGGTCACTATTATCGTGGGCGGCTGGCAATGGACACGAAGCTGTGGTTAGGATGATCCTTGATACCAGAAAGGTCGATGTAAACTCGAGAGATACAAGTGGCCGCACAGCTTTGTCTTGGGCTGTTAGCAAAGACGAAGAAAAGACGGCGTTACTACTGCTCGAGAATGAAGACATCGACATCAGTTCTTCAGACGATAACGGTTACACACCACTTATGCGGGCTTTGTGGAGGTCCCATACCGCCATGGCGAAATTACTGCTTCAGAGGGGATGCAAAGTCCAGGAACCGTGCAAAGATGGATTGGTTATTCAGGCGTTTAAAGTCATGCCGGCAATCGAGTTGGACCAGTTTATTGCCGACATCGGTTATGTTAAGGGAGACGACATATTTGGCCTCAACGAACTGTTTCGGGAGCCGTGTACGGTGTAATGTATTAAGGACGTCGGGCATGCCAGGAACATCAGTTGCTATTATGGCCTCATGGTTAAGTAGGTAAACAGCAGAGGTAAAACATTGGAACAATTGTAACCGAGAAGAGTAAGAAGAGCAGAGTGGGATTGTGCAAAGCAGGAACATAGTCCTTGAACAGAACCTTAACTTCTACTTTTGGTTTGCACCGAATCCCATCATGGGGGACTAAATCTGGGCCCCTCCTGTCAGCTCTGGCTACCTCACTCTCGGTTCAAGCCAGCTCAGACTAAAGGAGCAAACCACCGAGTTCCAAAAACGGAAGGGAAAGTTCCAGATATTTGTTTTGGGGTTGTGTTCTGACTGGTTCTTTGTGGCCGGACAAAAAGCAAGTCCAAAACCATACGAAATCAAACTTGAATGCCGGCGCTGCAGTCATAAACTGGAGTTGCATGGCTTTCAATTATGCCAAATAAATATTAATGACTTACATTGCTGCAAAAACGTAGCATTATCAATGCAGGTGGCCTGCGATACTCCACGATAAAAGACAGGATGGAATAAGAATCAAGTAGTCAAGGTGAGTCAATTACTATAAGACGACTAAAATAATGCTATCAGAGCTTCGGAATACCTCCCGCCGATCCCAACCCCTTGGTCTGAATCTGCACCTGATCTATCCCCTCTTCCCTCGCCTTAATCTGCAACGCCAGGATTTTCGAGAAGTACCGGCACAATGCAAGATTCCCTCCCATGAACCAGAATCCAGGGTGCCCCGAATCGCGCCACATGGTTCTGAACTCGCCCTCTTCGTCCCAGCCCCATACATCACCGATTCGGTCGGCAACCGCGTCGCCAAAGATATTCCTCGCCTCGGTTCTCATGTTCTGGTATCCGGTGGCAAAGATGATCTCGTCACCCGCGAGTTCCGAGCCGTCAGCGAACCGGAGGCCGTGAGGGAGCACCTCGGTAATCTCCTGGCCGCCCTTGATCTTGATTTCGCCATCGATGATGAGCTGGCTGCAGCCGACGTCGATGTAGTAGCCGCCGCCGCGCTGAAAGTACTTGACGAAGAAGCCGCCACCGCTGGGGCCCATGTCAAGCTGGAAGCCGGCCTTTTGAAGACCGTTGAGCAGCTCGGCATCGTTTGCGTTTTGAATTTCCGTCGTGCCGACTTGGAGCGCTTTGAACAGCTCTGCGGGTAAGCTCCACAGCCAGAGGTCTGCGTCGTCGACGGGCGGAGAGTCCTCGTCGTAGAGGCCCTTGAGGCCGATTTCCGTGATGGAGCTTGAAGAGACAACGGAGGTAGAGCTTCGCTGAACCATTGTGACGTCGTACCCGTTCTCGTAAAAGTCCTGCGCGATGTCGTGGCCCGAGTTGCACGATCCGACGACGATGGCCTTCTTTCCCTTGGAGTTGGGCTTCGCGCCCGAGAACTCGGAGCTGTGGCAGAGGCGGTCACCCTTGAAATTGTCCATGTGCTTGATGTTGGGGAAGAACATCTTGCCAGAGTGGCCTGTGGCCTGGATGATGTGGCGAGGATGCAGAGTTCGTGTCTCCTTGCTTCCGTCAGGCTTTTGCCGGTCAAGTGTGACGGTCCACTGCTTCTTTGGCTCGTTCCAGGATGACTTGGTGAGCGTCGTCGACATCCAGACGTTGAGCTCGAGGAGGTTGGCGTATGCCTCGAAGAACTCGGCCATCTTGTCCTTGGGCGTGAAGACCGGCCAATGCTCTGGGAAGCTGATGTACGGCAGGTGGTCGTACCAAACGGGGTCGTGCAATACAAGCTGGTAATATCGCTTGCGCCAGCTGTCGCCGACTCGCTCGTTCTTGTCGACCACCAGCGCATTGATGTTGAGCATCTTCAACCGCGCAGCAATCGTGAGTCCAGCTTGGCCAGCACCTGTCCGACTGTGAGTATGGGCTCATCTTGTTTCGTTCTATGACAGTTCTGCTTACCAACAATTACGACTGTAGGCTCGCTGTCTACGTAGTTGATGCTATCCTCCCGCTTGTCCTTCCAGTTCTTGCTCTCGCGCTGGCGGACGTGCTCGACTCCTTTCTCTCTTCGGTGGCGCAATGGCTCTTCGTAGCCCTTCAACTCTCGGAGCGCAGTGAAGAAGGTGAAAATCTCCCAGTTGTCTCCGGACTCGACCAGCCGCACCACGCCCTCTGCAGGTCCGACCTCGGTGCCGGCCTTGATGAAGAATTGGAGGCATTGGACCTTTCCATGAGCATCAACGGGCGCAAAGTGAGGTGCGCGGTACGCCGTTGAAGTGTCGATATGAACCTCCTTCAACCGGCACGCCTGGCCGAGGAAGCTTTGAATCTTGTCTCTGCCTTTCAGGGTGCGGAGATCCCATGAGAGGGCCAGGTGGTCCCGCCAGTAGCCGTCCGAGACGAAGAGTTGTGCGAGGCCTTTATAGTTCTTGGACCTCAGCGCGGCATTGAAGGCGTCGATGACATTTGCTGCGGCTTTCCCCGCATCAACCGATGTTGAGCGGACCGATGGGGGGTACGTGCAGGGTGGAAGGTTGACCGAGCCGGGTTCGACCCGTTCGCTATTCGCATAGGTCCCTGCCATGGTTCCGGACGTGTCGCTGACTCGGTGAGGGTTGCAATGGTAAACAAAGAGCCGTTGAGGTGCGGCGTGGGAATAGCCTCAGATGTTGGGTAACGGAGGTGAATTTATGCAAATCAACCCCCTCTCCACGAAAAGACTTTCTGTTCCTCCGTTCCGGAGGCTGAGTTGTGACATCACCTGACATGCTCGACGCGACAACCCATCATGAGGGGTTCCTCCGGGGATAAATCGGGGGCAACGAGTAATACGTACGGAGCTCTGGTTGCACGAGCAAACACGCACTCGACCACACACACTCGGCACCTGCTGTGCCGCACAGTTCTCAACAATTTATGACGAGGATGTGGAGTTTGTTGGAAGACGCAGCCGCCAAGGGGCCGCACACTGTCTCTCAGCTGCAGCCCATGGTGCGCAACTGGTTGCCCCGGATGCGGGGGGAGGGAGAGACAAGCCGAGCCTCCGGTCAAATCACATAGCCTCGAATTGCCATCGCCAAGTACGGGCGCCATATGCTTGGACGGATAGCTTGAACTCTGCCTTGACACCGGACCCGCTGGCGGCTCGAATTACCCCAGATTGGGCGGCGTCAACAGTGACTGGTGACACGTCTCCGCACCCGATATCGCGGGGATCCGTGAAGGGAGCTTCGGGTGCTTGAGCTGCGGGGTAGCTTCAAGCTTTCTTCGTGGAAGATCAGGGTAACAGTACGTTGCCTTTGCTTCACTAGGATCTCGCGAACGATTCATGACTGAAGGTCCTACGACAAGAATTCATCCATCTGATGGCCCGTCCGTGCCACCGTACCACTAAGTCGAGTAATCACAGATCACCCCGACCTAAGTCAATCTTGACGTCCCCGTGGTCAGCGCTGGTGGGGGGAGAGTGCGGGAAAAGCACGGGAACATGCATGAAAACTGCGGGGCAAGGGAAGCTAGGTCCGATGGCCGATTTCCGCGTTGCGGTTCCGCCCGTTCGCCCGTCAGGCTCCGCGTCCATTTTCAAAGCATTAGTGCTAAGCTGCATGACGTTTCTGCGACTTGAAGTATCGAAGAGAAGGAGCTGGCCGAGTGGCCTGGTAATTACACCAGACGGAATATTCATTTATAATCCAGTGCAAGCTGTGTCGTCTCCTACCATATACTAGTACCCGTGCGCCGCCTGAATGTGCTCTTGACTGAGTCAGTGAACATAGTTCTCAAGATCGTTCCAGTAGGCTGGTCCTTCACAACCATAAATACAGTCTTTTGGGAGGTATGAACTTGCCACTCGGGAGTTGAAAGCTGTTGTTTCGCCATCGGACTAACTCCTGGCGCTCTGACGGCAGCCACGGGAACTTTGAGGCCAACCTTTTCCTAAGCGATCCTTCAGTGGAAACCTGATACTTCAGCGTTAAAAGCGAGGAGGGGCGACCGATATTATGTGGTATTTCCAGATGAGGGCTCGAAAAAGCCAAAGTGTTGCGTCGTGATCGAACATTGTTGAGCAAAAGGTTGCGGTGGTGCGAGCAGACTAGCCAACTGCTAGCACGAGACAAGCACACCAGTTGACCTTGTTCCAGTGGACTAAACGAATGAGCAACATGGTGAAGGTGAGTTGGGATCAAAGGGATGTCGATAGGCCGTAATCAGAACCCGTAATCCCTCATTATAACAAATCACCAACCCAGCGAGCAGCAACCTTTTACCCCTGGAGCAAGCCAGTGTCACAACACTCTTCACTGTCTGTATTATAGACAAAGCGAGGCCGAAACAGTATCCACAACGAAAGCGATGTCACCGAGCGGTAGAATTTACCCTGCAGAACGCGAAAACGGAGCCAAAGCATCCAAACACAAGAGCCATCGTAGTATGCAGCCGTCGATGACCCTCCAAGCCGACCTGTTGTATCGAGAATACCTGCAACGTTCCTCAACGACAAGCCCTCGCACAGAACGATGCCGCCTACGGGCTCGGGCCTTGTCGCCCCTGTGTCGTAGAACTGCCGGCCCTTCAACACGCGGCAAAGCCCGTAGAAATCGCTCAGTAGCTCTTATACCCAGTGATATAGTAGCCCCGCTGGAGCGGAGCATCACCCAAGGTGGAAGCTCTATTTGTACCCTTACCACCACCGCCATCCTTGGTCGCGATACACCAACGCAAGGGCGCGTAGAAAATATATTTCTGGACAACAGCAACACGCGACCGCTGCGCGGTGGCATTCAAAGCATTGAATAGCGGGATGCAGCATGCGTCTTGAGGGGTCAGGGCATTACGACCAGGGAGGAGGTAGGGTACGAGGTCCCACAACAAGTTGCTGTGCCACTGACGGAGCTGGTTTTGAGATCCTTCTTGAGATGCGGCCGAGGGTTTATGGAAGCGAGCCCCGTTTTGTGCTTCGAGCCGAGTAGTCTAGAGACATCGCAATGGATTACACGGCCTCTCTGATTGGTGAGAGCCACCCATAACCAGTGACTGGAGCACTCCCGGAAACGGCCTCCCGGAGCCCCGTATCACGCTCTCCTCTATCTCTATCCAATGAAGACAGATGTTCCATATTTTGAATTCGGCCGGCCAATAGTCAGTGAGATCGGTACGTCGTGGCTAGACTGGAAGGACAACTTTGGCCATATTCCGTGTTTCCCCTCAGAGACCCTGGTCGTTCGCTAAGTAAACCGGGCCATTTATACTGGATCGCGACTGACTCTTTTGTTGGTTTATCTATTCTGTCTCCTTTGCTGCTCACCCCTCCCGTAGAGATTTGCAGCAGCGTACGTGGCATTCTTGTTCCTCTCAAACTTTCGTTCTGTGACTGCTGCCGGGTGCCCTTTTCGCCATACTCATTTGCGCGATGACAGGACAGCAGACTACTTCGGCAGTGCCCGAAGAGCAGTTGTCGGCGGAACAGGCTGCTTCGGTGCCCTCACAAGAGTCGCATGCCGCCTCAACGTCGGCAGCTCCTCAATCACCATCCCCGGCTGGAGTTCCTGGAACCGCCACACCGCCAGCCGGCGACGATCAAGATGTTGCGATCATTGAGGCCGACGACGACACGCAATCGTCACAGGATGGCTATGAAAGCGGCATCGACCGCGGCTCTAGCGCCTCAACATCATTAGCGTCTAGTATTCGGGACTATAACTTTGAGAACAAGCGTCGTTACCACAAATTCAAGGAGGGCCGCTATGTTTTACCCAACGATGATTATGAACAAGAAAGGGAGGATATGAAGCACGCTATGGTAGTCCATGTGTGCAATGGATCTCTGCACAATGCTCCATTGGACCATCCGCAAAGGATCCTTGATCTTGGTACCGGGACTGGTATATGGGCCATCGATAGTACGTTCGAGCCACGTCGCATCTGACCCATACTAACCGTGACCGGCCTTAGTGGGAGACGAATATCCAGAAGCTGAAATTACTGGTGTCGATTTGAGTCCTATTCAACCTGGCTTCGTGCCGCCCAATGTCCATTTTATGGTCGACGATATTGAGGCAGATTGGCTCTATCCCGACAACTCGATCGACTATATTCATCTCAGGCACATGGCACCTTCGGTCAAAGACTGGCCCACATTGTTGTCGCGGGCAATGAGGTAAGCAACTACGAGTTTCTTGTCGATGCGGCGCGGGCACTAATATTATGGGTAGGGCTTTGAAGCCTGGTGGTTGGATCGAGTTCCAAGATATGTTATGGAATTGGGACTCTGACGACGGCACGAGGCCGCCAGATTTCACGCCTAAGAAGGCGTTTGATTACGTCGGAGAGGCCCTCAACAAGATCGGTCTCGATCTTCGGGTAGCGGAGAAGCATGCCGAACGCATGCGGGATGCGGGCTTCGTAAACATCATCGAAGACAAGAAGAAGGTACCTGTTGGTCCATGGCCAAAAGACCCCCATCAGAAATCCATCGGGGCTTATTGCCGTGCCGTCATATATGATGGGTTGCATGCTATCACTATCGGGCCATACACTAGGATTTTGGGGTGGGCCCCTGCAGAAGTCGAAGTCTTCTTGGTTCAGGTCCGCAAAGACCTGATGAACGACTCCATTCACGCCTACCACTTCTACCATTCTTATTCAGGCCAGAAGCCACTACAGACAGACTAAGAGATTGTGGGAAAACTTGATAATTCTGAAGGTAGACATTCAGTCGGACTAGAGGCTGCATCATAAATATTTTTTCTTGACAGCTTCAACTGGACAAAGGAAGACAAGAGGATGTCAAAACCAATCATTGCTCAATTCTCGAGAATATAGGTTATTTCTGCTAGACTTCAGATACAAAGATGACCTGTTGCACTAACAATAGGGGCCTTGAAACTTGGCTTTTCTATAGCAATGTAATCTCTGGCTGTCCCTTTTCTGGGAAGACGACAGAGATTATCGCTAGTGAAGTGATAATATTGTCGCTCAGCCGTTCTTTGACATGCTACCAGTGCTGCCCCAGGCTGCATCAGCCGAACGAGTCGTCAGCTGTGCCCTTTACTCATGTGACACATAATTCGTGTCGATCCCTGGTTGCATCTACTACTTTGAAAGACTATGAGACGTGATGCTAGAAGTTGATCGACGGTTGATACCGGTCATCGAATGTTGCTAGAGGACACCGAATTGGCTCGTGTTCGAAGGAACATTGTCCTCGTCAGCTGTGACGACCAATCCTGTGGTTGCAACAGACCTTGTAGCTAATTAATATAGGAGTTCAGTCTTGCGCCAATGACCAAATTGTATCCACTGCAAGCTACATCTGTACCAATTCTTAGCACCTGACTGATTTGGGACCGTCCTATATTAAGAATCAGTTTGCACTCGTAGAACGGAAAAGAAAAACTCGATATTGCTCTCTACAGCACTTATGAAACTGGTCTGCATGCCTTAAGAGTTATGCCGAAGGCTCCGAACCACCGTCGACGTTGTCCTAGTCATTAGACAGACGTTTCCCCATCTATCAAGCAGTCAGAGTTGATTGGCTAGGCTCTTACGTGCAAGACCACTGTAGACTGGTCAAGACCGGGAAAAATATTACAGCCACGAACCGAATAATTAAGGCTAAATCCGAAAATCCATCAAAACATCTATTCCGGCAACCTACAGATCGTTCTGGCCGCAAAAGATTGCCTAGTACGACTTAGACGCTATGGCGACACCGTGGCTGGATGAAATAGCATAGCCCGCCGAACCCCACGAGCATGACACGTACCTAAGCAACTACTTGTAGGAAATGGCGCTATGTCGAACGAGCAAACAACGACCCGGCCCGGCTAGACTAGTTAACATCCTTATCAGGTGCACTCTGGCTTAAACCAGCAAGGCCATAAAGACTTCCATAGATACGATCCCCTAATCTAACTTAGAAAACGGTGATAGTAGTGGAGCTGACTAATGTTGTTTGTCGATCTAACAAATCTTAATAATACCGAGATATCTGTTGACCTTGTCCTAGCAAAATTTTGAATAACGATACGGGTTTCATAGACTTCACTCCGACGCACAGACTTACTGCGTGACTAGACTAGAGTTCGAGTAATCAGACAAGAAATTCCTCGCACTACGCTCGGAACATCTGCGGACGCGAGTGTCAAACTGCTTGAACAGTGTATGAGTGATTCGACACAAAGTGATTTCCACGTGAAAGAGACTCGGCATGAAGCTTATGCCAAGACCAGGCCTACGATGGATATAGTAGTAATGAGAACGCTCACAGAGATATTAGCAGCACAGCCTTGCCTCCGTTATCAAGGCGCTTGGCAAATAATGACTTTCCTAAGCGCAGGGAAGATTGGGAAAGGGCTTGGAAGAAACGAAGAGCAGTCGAGAGGCTGCGCATGAGTCCCGTCTCAAACATATTGCACCGCCAAAGGGTTTCTGTCGGAAACCGGAGGGATGACACTGGGCGCGAACTGAAAGAACTTGTTCCATAACATGGCAAACTTTCTTGGCAGAGTCAAGTCTACACGAGAGAACTAGAATTGCTGGAAGTGGGGAAAGATTCTGGTTAGGACCTGCTTGTCTTTGCCTCTGAGGATTGCAAAAGCCATCCGGCAGCCACCGAAGCGTCCCACAACGTTGGACCGTCGATCGCGTCGCTGTCAATGAAGCTGAGACACTCATGACAAGTTAGCCCCAATCTCGAGTCTTCGGAGCTGAGAGTAGGATCGTCAGTCCAGCCCGTCGCCCAGCCTGGGCATGCGCACCGAATAAGTTGGGGGCGGTGCGCAAAGGCCATCACGGCTGCGGAGTGTCGACAGTCGAGTTTTTGCGGCGAACCGTACATCATTGCCTTCTTCGTCGTGAAGACGACACAATTGACCGGGAAGTGCTGGATGGCTAGGTTCGGTGGATGCCGAAAGGCTCTTTGCGAAAAAGAACGGGGCGCACGCATTGGGGGCCGCGATGATGGCTGGCCCTCCTTGTGAACGGACCAGGGCCCGAATTATACGGCCAACTGATAGGGTCAGCTTAGCTATCCCACCGGTTCAGCCACGGAGCCCGATATTAAACATTATCGAGGATGGGGCCGGATTTGTTTTTCTCTGACCGGTCACCAGTGCCTTTCCACCAACCCCCCCTTTGATGGAGTCAAAAGGGAGAGGCTGTTCCGGGAATGATTGCGGATTGATGTAACCCGGTCTGACTAATAACCTTGGCGGGAGGGACCCGATTCGACAGGCATTCGATTTTTGCAGCGTGGAGCTGAACACGGCTCGTCTGGCCGGCCCAAGTTCTTCAGTTAGAGCCATTATAGGACCTCTGCAGGGCGGCAGTCGACGGCGACTTTATTTTTTCACTTTAGTTGATGAAGCATTAGGTCGGACTGGTAGGATGTGATGACAAGATCCGTCAAGGTCAATGCTGGTCTCGTTCTTGGCCATCACACCTTAGCAAGAGGGCAGAGGAACAGAAAACCAATTGGGCCCGGGCTCGACCAGTCTCTCGGCTGCATGTGCCGAGTGATTGGCGACTGGCCTCGTAATTACATGGGGAGGAGAGGCCCGAAGAGGGCATCCAAGCGCCGTGATGCGAGTGGACTCCTTTCTCGCACCTGGGTGGATATTTCGTCCCGTGTAAAGTGATCTGCGGCAGGGGACCGGCGCCAGCGGGTTTTCTCTCCTCTTCGCGCTGTGCCCCTTGGCCCACGTTTCAGGTGAATGCTACCACGGGCGCGTCGATCAGGAACCATAACAGAGTTCAGAGCAGCATGACATTCAACGCATGATCGCTGGCGAGACGAAAGCTAGACTCATCGACTCTGGGGAAACGGGTTCAGTCTGGTCTTGGCCACGGGATACAACTTGCTGGATTCGTTTCCGGGCAGCGGAACCAATACTCGTTCAATTTTCAATATTCATCAAAAAATCCCCAACTCCCCGGTAATACGATTCCCGGCGGCCAGGGGGTTGACGAGCAAACGGGCATGTCGTCCGAAATTGGTAGCAGCAATGGTCAGATACGGCAGGCCTTGTTACGGGCATGCAGGAACAGGAATCCGTCAGCGCCTAGGTCGGATGAGGAGTGTCTGGTGGGTATCGGGCAATCTACAAGCGACCGATTCGGGGGGCTTCGACAGCTCAGGCCCATTTTCTCCCTGCACTGCAGGGTGCGCCGCTGCAAGCGAGGTACGAAGTTTAGATGAACAGGATCATATGGGAATCGGCGCATGAGCCAAGCTTGGCGGTCCTATTCCAACGAGAATCGACCCTCAATCCCCCAACGTGGGTGCATGGGACGTTCTCCAAGGGGGTCGATGTCGTCAACCGTACTCTAGCTGCGACCCCGTCACCCCAATAAACCCAATCAAGAGGAGGCAGTCCCCGGCGGCGAGGGTTGGGTTTGGTGGGAAATGGATCCTGCGTGCCTGCGTCGCTCCAATGTTTCAAACGAACGTTGGCCCGAATCGTCACTTGAAGTCTCTTCCTAACCGTCCTGCAGTGTCCATTCCGGTTGGGCGAGGGTCGGTCTTTTCCGTCGCCATCCTTGCTCGACCGCCACCACCACCCCTTTTTCGCGCCCATGATACCCAGAAAAAGAAAGACTGCAGCGGTGTGGGGTCGAGAGATCTAGTCAGGAACGTGGGATGGCGGCTGATGGCGGCTGATGGCTAACGGTTGTCTCCCTCCAGGGTGGTGAGATGGATGGGATATAAGACGACCGCGTCTTCTCGTGAACTTGCCTGATTCCTTCCTCCCTCCTCGTTCTCAACCATCGCTGTGTCTTTTGTCATCGTACAAACCACTTTCATTCTTTTTCGAAATCTTCACTTTCATTCATTCCCTGGTGGAAAATCAAACGCTTCATTTTCTTTCCGTCCAATCTTTCCAAACAAACACCGGTCTTCACCAACCAAACAACCCGCCACAAAAAAACAAGATGCGCTCCTTCGCTTTCCTCGCCGCCGCGGCCATCGTGCCCCAGGCCATGGCCCACTACGTCTTCCCTACCCTCATCGTCAACGGAGAGGAGACGGAGCGTTACCAGTTCGTCCGCGAGGCCAAGAACTCCAACTCCCCCGTCGAGGACGTCACCTCCGAGGGTATCGTCTGCAACATCGGCGGCAACGACGACGACGTCCTGGCCAAGACCCAGACCAAGGCCGTCAACGCCGGTGACGAGCTCGGCTTCGTCGTCGAGAACGACATGGGCCACCCCGGCCCCCTCGCCGTCTACCTCTCCAAGGCTCCCTCCGGCGTCGCTCCTACAAGGGTGACGGCGACTGGTTCAAGATTTACGAGCTGACCACCTCCGACATCACCGACGCCGGCCTCCAGTGGGCTACGTACGTCAACAACGCTGGTATCCACAACTTCACCTTCACCCTTCCCAAGGAGGTCCCCACCGGCGAGTACCTCGTCCGCGCCGAGCACGTCGGTCTCCACGGTGCCGGCTCCAAGGGCGGTGCCCAATTCTACATTGCCTGCGCTCAGATCTCCGTCACCGGTGCTGCCTCCGGTACCCCCGAGCCTACCGTCAAGTTCCCCGGTGCCTACACCGGCGAGGAGCCCGGTCTGTTGATCAACATCTACTACCCCGCCCCCAAGGTTTGTCTTCCTCGCTCCAACATGAAACCAAGAACAACACACTGACCAACAACAGAGCTACACCGCCCCTGGCCCCGCCACCTGGCCCAACGCTTGCGAGGACCACACCGCCAACCTCCTTGGCCAGACCTCCGACGGTGACTGCACCGGCAGCGACGGCGCCACCACCCCTACCACTCCCACCACCCCCGTCACCAGCCCTGCTCCCTCCGCCGGCATCCCCGACTACAACGGCGGCAACAGCACCACCCCCGCGACCCCTGTCTCCGAGACCGGCGCCGAGCCCACCAACGACGTCGAGGACGACTGCGAGAAGTCTGCTGCCCGTCGCCGCGCCCGCTCCATGCGCCGCCGCCTCGCTCGCGCCGCCCTCTAAGCGCTTCTCCCTTTTGGAGATGCGAAGCGGACGAAGTGGACAAAGACGAAGAAGCACTTTTTGTTGAACCTGAGCGAGTAGACACCACTTGGTGTCTGCATGCTCGACATTTTCTTGTACATACGTATGACTTAAGACACTGGATGTAAATGCGATTAGATATCGGACGATCCTCCGTGCCGAGGCGTCCTCATGTTTGAAATATGAGAATCATTCCATATCAAAAAGCTGCTCCTGATGCGTGATGTTTGTTGAATCACGGGCATGGTCTGGACCCTAGACCAGCCGCCTTGTAAATCAGCAGACTCCAGAAACATTGCGCGTGCATGAGGACCTCATGTCAAGGTGACTGTCGTTCTGCAACAAAATCGGACTCGACATTATCGGGCCGCAACCGACCATACAACTCGTTGTAATTAGACACATGAGATACTGGGGCTCTGCGGCAACATATTGAACAAGGATACTGTTTTCAGTATGTTGAGGCTCTATATGCATTGCATCTTGTACCACCCGGTGCTTGCTTTTTTTTTATCACGCATGATCATGTCCCTCGTGGTCCTCATCATCCCCCGCCCAATCAGGGAACCCATCATCAAACAAGTCCTGCAGCTTATCCATCTTCTTCTCGTCGTTCCACTTCTTGTTCCGCATAACTTTCTGCCACTTTTTGTACTCCTCATCATTAAGCAGGCATTCGTCCAGCGCAGCCTCTAAGCCCTTGATGTCTAGGTTCTCGCCGATGAAGACCAGTTCCTGCCGGCGATCGCCCCACTCGCCGCCCTTCTTGACGTCGTGCTTGACGAGCGCGTCGACCTCCGGGTCGCCCGTGAGGTAGTCCTCGGGCGGCAGCGTGCAGAACCAGGGCCGGCCGCCGGTCACGGTCAGCATCGCGCCCGCCTGGGACCAGTCGCCTGCCCTGTGTGGCCGTGTCGCGAGGAAGAACTCTCCCTTGGATCGGAAGAGACGGTTGAAGAGTGGGTGGGCGGTCTTGTTGGCGAGGATCACGTCGTTTGCTGGGGGCTCCAAAGGGTCCTCCATGTCCTCGTCGTCGTCATTTTCTTCTTCGTCGTCATCGTCTGCCCACTCTTCGTCGTCTTCCTCGGGGCCGTCACTCATGTCGGCGTCGTCTTCGTCTTCGTTCATAGCGTCTTCATCGTCTTCGGGAGCCTCCATCTGAAGGATAAACTTGTCATAGAGAAGAGACCAGAGACGTCTAGGGTGGAAGGGCTTTGTCCTTGTGTAGATGAAGTTGCGGACGTTGTACTCCTCGGTCTCGGGCTTTGGTGTGATCGCCTTGCGGCCGTTAACCTGAGTATAAGCTGTTAACAAATCGTGTTCTACAGAGGGCGGTAAAGTGAGAATGACTCACCTCGCGAACCGTCATGGCGTGCAAGTCCTGGAGCCAGCCGACGCCTGACTGAGCGACCTTGAGGTCAAAAGTGTTGGTATTGACGATCTCTTTTACGTCGATCCTGCTGTAACTAGCCTCGAGAATCTTGGCCCTTGGGTTGAGCTTCTTGATAAGGTCGAGGACACGAGCGCGGTCTGTTTTTGTGACCTATACAGAGTTAGAAATCTAGGCGCGATTAAGCCCTGACTGAACCGACTCACCATGTCAATCTTGTTGAGGACAATGACGTCGGCAAATTCGATCTGATCGACCATGAGATCCGACACTGTCCTTTCGTCTTCTGGAACGACGTCGTCTCGACGGGTAGAGAGCAGGTCGCTTGTGTGGAAGTCGTTGAAAATTGTGAAGGCGTCGATAACGGTGACAGTGGTGTCGAGGCGAGCAAATTTGTCGACGCCACCAGCGTCAGCTCTGGCGAAACGAAAAATGTTAGTAATCCGGCCTAGAGGGCCTCGGCTTTGGATTGCCTAGACTCACAATCTTTGGAGCAGCTTCATGGTGTCCTCGTCCAGCCCATCGGGTCCCTCGCCCAAAGTAGCCATCTGCTCGGCCAACCGGGCGTCAAAGGTCTCCGCGACTTGTTCAGGCTCGCTTATTCCACTGCTCTCAATTATGACGTAGTCAAACTCGTGGAGCTCAGAGAGGTTGACCAGTTCTTCCAGCAGATCGCCTCGGAGTGTGCAGCAGATGCAGCCATTCTGTAGTGCGATGACCTTCTCTTCCGTCTTTGTAAGTCGATGGCTCTTCTTGATGAGGGAGGCATCAACGTTGACACTGCAAATAATAACATTCTGTTAGCTCAATTTTGAGTCTGATATGCTTTGATTGTACTTACGCTCCAATGTCGTTAACAATGACCGCGATTCGAAGACCGTGGTCACTCTTGAGGATGTGCTGCAGCAGCGTAGTCTTTCCACTTCCCTACATCCCCGGTATCAGATCTGTCCCTAACGTTTCCATAATCGCGAATTCTTGCCGACGTACCAGAAATCCAGAAAGGAGCGTCACCGGGAGTGGCTTGGTTTGGCCGGCCTTCGTGACGTCGACACCAGAGTCATTGCGTGAAAGCTTGGGTGCTTCATCTTTAGGAGCTGTGTTCGTAGTTGCTGGAACCACAACAGCGCCCGACTTGGGTTTTGTGGAAGAAGCTGTCAGTTTTCTGCCCATACTTTCGGCTTATGAGTTTTGATTTTGCTTGCGATTGCTCCTAACTTAAGGCTTGAAGATCCAGGGGCAAGATGAAAAGGTCCCGGTTTCCTTGATATTTAGGTATTTATACGATGTCTATATCGAGTTAACTTTCCAATTGATAGTATGCCATCAAGGTGTTTCATCTCATCGGCAAATATCCCAGCCTTTGCACCAAGTCATGGCGGTTAAGTTGCACGACGGGCCATCCGGGTTCTGACGATGCCCCGGCGATACAACACGGGATTGGCTGGCTGAACACCGGGGCTGTCATCATCATCGGTCGGAACCTGATTGGCTGTAATGACCTCAAAACGGGTCTTCCCACACAGTAACGCCTCTCCAGATCAGGAAAAAAGGTTCATCAAAACATGGAAGAAGGGTCGAACGTCGGCAGCACCCCTGAGGACCCTGAGGGCTACTGGATCCTGATTGTGAAATGGCTCTTGATGATTCGTCACTTGTGCGCTGGGGAAGACCCTCGATCTTGTCGGGGCGAAGATCGGCTGTTTTCGAAAGACCGGTCAAGATCTCGCCGATTTGTCCGCCAGGACCATTGATCCAAAAACATCAGGCTGTTAATCGTCACTGAGCCGGGATATTCCTTATCATCCAAATGACAGCTGTCATTACTTGGTTTTGGTGATCTGGTGACGTTAGTGGGAGGTTGGTTGCCTCGCACACTTCACTGAGTCAAGCGTAATGACGATCGCATATTCAAATCAAAGAACCCGTCGTTGCTTCCGTTTTATGAGTGCAGGGTATCAATCAACCTGGGCTCTTATCGCCTATCTACCCTCATTACGTATGTCTTTGACTTCGTGCCAGGAATTCAAAGGGGGAAGCGGAAGCTTGGAGAGGTTGGTATGCATAGCCCACAGTTTGGCCTACGCTTGAGGAGCGATTGCAGACAGTCGATAGATTAGTGGATATGTTACAAGAGCCTCTATAGCCTAGAAAACATGAAGCTGAACCAAACTACCCCTTGAATAGGTCTCCGCACTCATCACCCTAACCACTTCTTCTCGTCGCTGTTCAGATCAACTGTGAGCTCGAGTCGGGGCCCCACGACAACAAATGTCTCGCAAGCAACGACAACGCGTATATACGCTTAGCTCTTTGTACAGCTCATTTAGTGGACATTCTACTGATAAGCTCTTCGATGGCTTGCAGTTTATAATCGAAACTCTTTTGCACGTCAGGTTTGCGAACTAAACAGAAAACGGGTAGATGGCAAACTACATGGAAACAAGCAAAAGGAACATAACGTGGAGTATTATGATATGCTTGACTATCACAGGGTTTATTAACAGCTTGCAATTGGTGCCTTTCGTAGATCATGGAACATCACTGTCTTGCGTCGGCAAAAGAATAATGCTCCGCTTTGTATCAAACTTGGCCGCGCACGTCTTTTGTCGCTGGCCTGCCCGAACGTTTAGCAGAAACTAAACAGGAGGGCAGGGAGATGTTCAAAGCCTGATTGGCGTAGAAGGCGTCCATTGGGACTGGGATATCTCAACCAGATATATACAAACCAGCAGGCTATAACTGGTACCTCAATGCCTGCTCATTAGCACCATGGCTCTGCGATGAATGTTGCGCCTTCCTTGTTGCCATGCCAAGCACATGCTGCTGCAACCAATCCAAACGTCTCATACTGTAGCGCTTATTTCTGACGCAGTCGTTGACTTTGAGTGCCGAGTTGAAGGTGCGCTTCCCACTAGGGACAGTCCAGGCACATCACTTGACTCTCTATGCCAAGCGGCACCGTAAATATACGAGCTCGCCCCGGCACGCGTGATACATTGTTTCGATAGATCACTCAGTTGGTAGCAATTACAGGAAAGGTCAAAGAGTTGGCTCTGCCCGTGAGGGAGGGAGAATGTCTGGCTTGCCGGCTCTTGGGAGCTTCCGAGACGACGACGAGACACAACGGTAAGCTTGGCTCACAGTTCTGCTCGATGGGCGGACATATGCAAATTACAAATATCCCAGAAAAGCCGTCTGTGAAAAGTCTCTGCCTAAAACCGAGTGTAAGGCCAAGTCGTAGTTTGCCAACAATCACTGGAGTCGCGCAAGAACTGTGAGCATCACGTTCATCCGGTCCATAACTCACTCGGTGGAGTCACCATCGAAAGATTTGGCGATCATAGTGGTTAGCGGAACGAGAAATGCCCAGAATGGCATGAATGTAAATACCCGGAGGTATTGTAGCCGAAAGGTTAGTCGAAGCGGACCTGCACACGGCGCACATCAGGCACGGCGTGTTTAGAGGGGCATAAGAGGAATCAATGGTATTAATAGCATTGTTGAGGGCTCAGTGCCAGCAACAATTGGCGAAAACGGGAAGGGAAAACGTCATTGTCAGCTGAGGAACCATGAGAGATGCGCGCAGGGTGCCCATGCACTTCCAGTTTCATCGTCGACCCCGTGGTGGTCAATGATGAACAGCATTTACCCCAGATACGACCACGCGGCACCACGATAGACGGCGGACATGAACACCTCAATTGCCTTGTTCACTAAATCCAGCGAGCTCTGACTCTTTCGATTTGGACTGTTCCGTAGTTATCGGCACGACTTGACACTGTTCCTCACGACAGGCCGAACCAGAGATTTCCCTGTGGCGATCATGACTTGGTCCTGGTCGCGCCATTATGCAAAATGGACGATGCAGTAGCTGGCCACAGGTCTAGCCAAAACTTGCAACTGTGCCATCAGTTTCTTTCAAGCGTAACCGGCTTATATCTACACGGCGCATGTTTTCGGTTAAAACTTGATGAATATCCTGTTGGACCACTCAGACTGACTGGGGATGCAACGCCGGTCGGCGCCTCAACCAAGAAGGCAACAAAATTGTTTCCCACCTCTGGCTGGGGTCCCCACAAAGAGTCCTAGGAGAGCAAAGAAAAAAAAGAAGAAAAAACTATCCGAACCATGAGGTCAGTCCCATGACCCCGTGTTTAATAATCTCCATCATCGAAGCGCCGGTGTGGAGTTCCCGGGAAGCAAAATTGTCGAGAATGTTAGAAACTAATGCATTGTCGTGTCTATTCATGGCCTCTCGCCGACGGCCAAAAGAAAAGAGTCGAGCAAACGCAGTCACATTTTGCAGGTTTCAGACTCTAGAGAGGCGCTTCGGGGCCAAGCCGCCAAGAAGTGCGTCAAACGCGACCGAGGGTTCTGGTGCGGCAAGGTGGATCGATCAGAGTAACAGCGGCCGGGGTCCGTTTGAAACTCGGAGCGTGCAACGGCTCGTCCCCATTGTCCCCAGTTGCCCGCGTCTTTTCGCCCCTGGTTACAGCTCTCCAGCGCTCTGAAGGTGGCCAGAAAGCCGCTGAGGGACGGCGCTGCTGCTTCTACAAAGCGCCGGAGGGGAGGTGGTCGTGTCATGTCATTGGATGCATCCGAACTGACAGACTCCGGGAGCGTTTCTCGCGTGCGCTTGTCGCACCAGAGAGATTGACCCCATTTTACTGACTTGTGAGCCATCCGCAGCTTGCAAGAGGGAGACACACTCGAACAACCCTTGCCCGTATTATCGTGCGGGATGTTTGATGTGGGAGAAACTTGAACATGGGTGAATCCGCACTTGTCCGTGTGTTGGCCGAAATGATCGACACGATGAGATTGATAACTTGGAGCACCTCCCACCACGCGTCGTTCCGCTGAGCCCGACTCTATTCTATTCCTAATCCTCTTCCAGTCGAGGACTCGGCTTGTTCTCGTTTTTTCCTTCTTCCATGAGGCGCTTACGTTTGGTTGTTTCCTTCTAGACACGCAGCTGTGCTGTTTTGTTCCGCTCGCTGGCCGATTCCGTCTTTTTCTTTCGTCAGTTTTTCCAGTATAATTTGTGAAGGACGTGAAGTAGGGTCACGATGGAAGGCACCGCGACTTGGTCAACTTTGAGGCATGTAGCGACTTGAGTGACTTTGGGTCTTAGTTAAGCATGCTGACGCTTTTGATAGACAGCGGAGGAGAAGGTCAGGGCCCAAGTTCCCTGGTAGGCCTCGTCACAATCTGGTCCGCAGGCAAGAGCAAGCACCGCCAGCACCGCCGCCCGTAGAAGGCGAGGAAGGCGAGGAAGCAGACGGAGAGCAGGAGGCCGGTGGCGAGCAAGAAGAGGAGGAGGAGGAAGAAGAAGAA